>QYTT01084513.1:0-15852 GCA_006980735.1 Dasypogon diadema
CTTTCGCCACCTTTTCAATTTCAATAACAACAATCAGAAATTTATCTGATACCAAATTAAAAGGCTACTCTGATACCTTTCAAAAGTGCATTGCGCATTTGGAAGGGCAGCCAAATTAATGCGAAATTTATCATAAGATTGGTAATTATATAAAATGAAAAGTTAACTAAGAATTTTTGGCTTACCAATATTGGCCGTTAATGCTTCTATATCTTTGGGCTTTCTTTTTCTGGGTCTTCCCTTTTGACGTGGTGGTTGAGGTAAGTTGGACATCACATGTGTGGGAGTTACATAAAAGCCGCTGGGAACCATTTTAGCTGGATCAGTTGGACTCGATGGATCATTAGGTGATGAAGCAAATTGCGTAGCAAAAGAGCATGAATTTGGTAGAGCTGTCGGTGGTGTTGTTTGTGTTTCTAATGATATTTCATAATGTAGCCTGCAGTACAGTCTGATTATTCATCTTTTTATAGATAATATAAAGAACGAATTAAATTACCTGCAAAACACTGCTGAATCTCTAATACCGAATTGATCACCTTTTGTAAGCGGTGAATTGCAAACTGTACAGGAAAAACAACCTACATGGAAAACTAAGTGTCGAGCACGCATAACTAATTCAGAGGAACTTATTGAAGCCAGACATCTCGAACATCTTCTGGTGCCAAAAACTCTGAAAATAAAGAAATAAAAAATCAGTTACATCTTAATTAAGACTTAGCTCACTTAAGCGGTCTGATCGCTCCTTTTTATGGGTTTTCGTCCCTAGGCTTAAAGTGTTTTGAAGTATGTTTCCGTAATCCATAAACCGCGTTTACGACAGATAAATCATATGCTAACAAGCTCCAGTTCAGATGATTTATTCGTGTACAAATCTAGTGAGTGGCTGGGCTCTGAGGGAAAAATTTCTGTCAGTTGCAATTATGTGCGGCGTTTCATACATTTTTAATCAAATAACAGATGAAAGGAAGTCTACAATTTAGGAAGAAACCAGCAGCGGTTAACATGCAACACTGAATGGAATCCAATACTCACCACCGGTAGCCAGTAATTTCATTTTAAAGATGAAGATAAGAAAAAATCCGAACGATTTTCAAACCATGAACAGAAGTTAAAACGACCAAAACACACTGGAGAATGACGATAAATGTTAAGTCTTGACCTGAGCCCAACTTATGGCTCTGACCGTATTTCAATGAAGCCAATCAAATTGAATGATTTTTGCAGAACCTCGACTTGAAATAATAATTACAATAATTCCTTGCAGTAGGACGACTGGGTTGTTCCGAGCTTGCATGAAAGAAGTCTGAGGAGGGAAGAAAATTGCTGCACGTTCATGCAATTTCGCTCTTTTTAGTTATTTCATTAACCGTCGTGCCCATAAACATAAACTTGTTTGGTCCGTGTATTGAAAGCCACATCAAAACCAAATAGGATTGTCGCCCCATTTTAAATATATAATTTCTATTTTATTTATTGTTTCTGCTGTTTTTTTATTTTGGGAAAATCAGTATTTCAATCAATTTAACTAAAAACAAACAAATTTTTCCTGTATTCCAAAGAACTCTGTGTTTATACTTCGCTTATTTGAATTTTTTATTTATGCATTTTCGGCTACATCTTTTGTGTCTGAAAATATTGAAACTGTGCATTTTTAGCAAGAACTCTAATGAAGTTATTTTGTATGATAATAAGAAGAAATAAGGACTGAAATTAAAACCCGAATAAGAACTGAAAAATCTAAACACCCTTCATGGGGGCTTCAAGAAATTCTGCCGTACTTTTGCAAAGAATACCTTTAAGAAAAAACTACCTAAATGAACACACCAATGGAATCAGCTCACAACCTTTATTTCTAAATATACAGGGCGTCCCAGTTGTAGATCCGAATCTCTGGCGGGGTGATAGCTCTCGTCAAAACAAGTCATAATGGGTTAGAAATAGGGAGGATACAAATCCAAGGAGGTTATATTTTTTCCTAATTGCAAAGAAATGAGTAGGAGAGGTAGCGGCACATCGTATTAAGCAACAGCACCAGTTAGTTATCAGTACACGGTCATTGCAATTAACGTCAAAGTGTTTAATTTTACTAGGAACTATATTGTTGTGCACGCCACTGCGTACACAAACACAGCACACATACTGCATAGAAGTGCTGTCATTACAATTTTTGAAATCCAGCTAGAATTTGATTTTTGACTGAATGTTACTTCATAAAAAAAAAACAGTCAAAAAAATGTAGAAAAAATGTTGTGCTAATTTCGATCAAAAATCTGGTTAATATTTTAAAAAAGTTAATAAAACCTAAAAAAAGCATTTATAAGAAAAGACTGAAAAAATTTATTTAAAGGCCCGTGATTTCAGAAACAAAATTTGCAAGTGTATACAGTTCTGAAAGCTGATTACGCAAGTTGTTGCAAATCTTGCAGCTTTTTTCAGCAAAAAATTTTATCGCAAGTCTAGACAAGAAAGTTTTGGTATCTGCAATATTATTGCAGCATTCGAAATGAGTTGGAAATTTTGCATCATTTCTGCAAGAATTTGTGAAGGGAGAACATGTCGAAAAAAAATCTGGACCAAAGAGGAAATTAAAAATCTTATCGAGAAATATAAATTATCTCCTGAATTGTGGGATACGAAAAATTCAGCGTTTAAAGATTGCATTAAAAACCAAAGTACGATAAAAAAATCTCGGACGAGCTGAATATTCGTGAAAGTGAAGTGCAAAAAAAAAATCCATAATCTTCGCACCCACTTTCCTCTTGTTTTGCTTCTTTCTTTTTTTAATTAAAGTAGTTATAACAATTGTAGCGGCACATCTTATTCGTTGACATGACATTTTGTTACTAAACCATTCTACAATGTGCAACTTTTATAAAGATAAAATAATGAGGAAAGAAAAAGATTGCGCAAACAATATTTCTGGTACAGTATTGCAAGAAGTTGCAGCAAGAAGTCTTGCATCTTTCTGAAAAATACTTGCAGAAAACAATTTGCCCTAAAATTTCCTTTAAGTGTAAGTCTAAACAAGATTGTTTTCAAGTGTATACTGGCCTTAAAAAACATACTTAAAGTGTCTTTTTTATTGCATTGAAACTATGAAAAAGGATGTGCATTTACATGAGTAGCATTTACAACTTTGATTTACATTTCTATACCTCCTGCAGCTTCTTAGGCGTTATTAAATCCTTCAGAATTAACCTTTTTAATATCAACACCAGTATATGTAGCGTTTGTAGAAATTTTCTGAATAATATATAATAATAATAATATATAGTTCGGTTAAGATTTTAGTCCGATCAAAATTTGATTTCGATCAGATTTGAGTCCGTTTAAAATTTGAGTCCGCTGAGGTTTGAGTCTGCTCAAGCTAGAGAGAGTTTTGAGTCCACTCAGTTCTGAGTCGGCTCATACTCTATTCGCTTAAACTTGAGCGAATTCAAAACTCAAAAGCTGATCGAATTCACTTCTGAGCGGACTTCAGCAGTAACAGTATGAGTCGATCAATGAGTCGATTTATATGTTTAAGTCCACTCAACTCTGGAGTATACTATTTACAAGCTTTAATTGCAGCCAATTTATTTGTTTGATTTTTACTAAACTTAGTTTCAGAGAATTTACAAAATCCGGTCAAATTAAATCAAAAACAGCTAAAAAATCAAAGTCGGATGAATTTATTACATTCTTCCAGCTAAATTGCTTCAAATCCAGTAAAATTTAACTGGAAAACCGTTAAAATGGCAACAGAAAGCATGGTCATGGTCATCGGTGGCTCTGAGAGGTGAGGCAGTTTTGCAACCGTTAGCATAGGAAGCAGGTAAAATCCATAGAAAGTGGAAGTTCAAATTTAAAAAAAAGTCAATACCAAGATTCTGTTTTTATTCGTCACAACCTTTTCACATTAAAATTGCACCCGCAGAGAGACAAACGGCACTGGCAATTCCAGGAGAGGTAGAAACGGAATCAGAGTGGCAATTCCGGGAGAGATAGAAACGGAATCAGAGTGAGTAACAGCAGTACAATCATGACGTAAGGGTATCGAAGCTATGCCGCGACTCGTACTGTAAAAGCCAAAAAATCAGCCCTTCCATAACGCGGTACTCTCATAATGGGGTTTCTATATAATGCAGGGCAAAATTGCGACAACGCGGTACGCTTTTACAATGCGGTACCCTTATAAAATGGTTTCTATAAGCATAGCATATTTTTCGTCAGTTTTTCGCTGTATTTTTCCCCGTATTTTCGGACTCTTAACTTGCGTTTTCTGAATGGCACCTTTTTAGTCCTTTTTAATCCTGAAAAAATCTTCCCCGTCCCGCAGGTGGAAAATATCCCCATCAAGATTTTAAAGAGTGTTGCTCTAATTAAAGCCACTTTTTATATTCTATGTCTCCTTTAACCCTTTCACCACTATCAGGAAATCCCGAGAGCCGGACTCGCAGGCAAGCCGTTACCCTTGGCATCCAAAGCTCTCTCTTGCGAGCATGGAGAGCCTTGCCCTAAACCAGGTCAGACCACGCCCCGCCCTGTACCAGAGAAACATATTGTTCAGAACTACGATCATAAATTCGAAGTGAAAGAGTTATACTCGCACATTTGTATGAAAAGGTACCAGTGGAAAAGTTATATTCACACCCGTTATATGAAACGGTGCCATATAACCGATAACGTGGAATAGATTGTAAAAGATTCTATAACTGTTACGAGCCTTGATGTACATGTTTCTGAATTTCATTTAACGTGGTTTCTATACAAAGCGGCGCGAAATAATCTTATTTATACTAATTCTCTGTTTCTTATAAAGCGGTTTCCATTAAACGCGGTACGAATTAATCGCGTTATAGGAGGGTTGACTGTAGAAGGCGATGTCACACTAAACGGTTTCCTAACCGACGGATTTTCGGACTCTTACAGATGGAACGTCCGTTTCATACCAATCCTTTTGCAACATTAATATTGGATCTTAACAACACCTCTGCACCAACGAATATTTGGTAAACCTCCAGTCTTAATGATATCGTCAAGCCTGACATTATTAAAGTCTTGTAATGTATCTACAATTTGTTCCTGGCTTCCTATCGTGTATGTTATGATAGTTTTATTTTTGAAATATTGATTTATTTTTATATATGATCATTTGCTTGCTTATTAGTTGGATAAATGCGCAGAGTTCTATCAATGGCAAATTCACCAGTAGCTTCATAAGCTATACTTTTTCTATTAGTATTGTGAAATGCACAGATCTTATTTCTCCAATCAAATGAAAATGCTATCACCTTATTGGCGCATATTTTCGGTGAGTTAGTGGTTACAATTCGGCTGAAAGTAAGGTATTAACGAAATAGTATTACGTCCGTTAAATACTACCTCCACAGTGCAACCAAAGAGGAAATAAAAACCCAATTTTTCCTTTTACAAGTCTTGTGTACATTAGCTGTGTTTTGTCCACCAATCTATATAAATATATTTGTGTGAGGGAAATTTGGATTGAATTGGAATGTAATGAAATTCTACGTATAGTAATACACAGACTATGATACGTAGGTAAGGTACGTATCCACTACCGAGGTATCTTTGTAAAAAGTGAAACGAAAATTTTTCAATTAACTTTTTACTGTGTAAACAGCCTACAGTTTTTGTTGCGTAGATTTGTGCGATCTTTACGAAGAATTCTTCGTCAAAATTTATCGGTAGTGAAAACGCGTAGAATCAGAGAGTTTATTTTCTTTTCGACTGAGTTGCTTCGTTTCAACGTTTCAAACGAATTTGAAAAGTTATGTTCTCAGCCAAAAGTGTTCAGCATTTAAAAACACGCAACTGATTTGGTGGTGGCCACACCATAGAGATAAAAGAAAAAGAGAAGGCATGCTTGCTTGCAAAATGGCACAAATTTCTATATAACCTTAGAAATACGTCATAAACTTTCCAAGCGTGCCTCCGTTCGTCCCACTGGAATTGTTGCGAGAAGGGTTGTGTTTGACCGGCAATTTTTTAACCTTTTTATTAGAAGAGGTACAAACATTTTTACACCATTGTCTTCCTGAAGTTTTAGGCTTTCGAATGTTATCTTAATTTCTATCGTAGGCCTTATACTTTTCACACCAAGGCGAGTTAAATGAAAAAACCTTTCGAATTCCCATAATCGCATTTCTTTTACACATTCAAAGATTTTGCTGTCAAGGCTTGTAACCAGTGATGGGCATTTACGCGTAGATTTGCATTGTCTACACTCTGGGGTAGACAATGTAGATAATGTATAGTTTACGTAGACAATGTAAACTTTTGGTAGACAGGCCCCATTCATGAGCTTGCGATATGTCGCAGCTGATTTAACAGATTTAAATAAACAGAAATTTTTCTGTTCATTGGCATATAAAAGAATTACTTTGACATTTTATTAAACCCAGATATTTCAACTAAATAACTACACTATATGGCGATAGTTGTATAATTTTTCCACACAAAATGTGAGACTTCAACTCGGATTTATATACATATTTGTGTACATATTTATTAGATATATTAATAGAGCTAAATTTGACAGCTACTGTTCTCACATTTGGCACATGTAAAGCCGCATTTGAGAAACTTATAATTTTTTCATAAATTGTTATCGTGTTGTATGGCAATAAAACAGGAAGTCCCTGTACGCTGTATATGAGCTTCCTGCCTGAGTCCGTTATTTTAGGGCTTCCTACTTCCCAGAGTGGGACAGTATACTTAAGGCACGGTTGCACGATGCCTTTTTCTCGTGTGCTTAGCGCATGCACTGTAGTGCGCGTTAAAACACACGAAAGGCATTTTCGAATAGTTAACAAATTATATTAATTTATTTTGCTATGTCTATCTATTTTTAACATATGTAATGCCTGCTTTTCCTTTAATCGACTGAACATTTTGTTCAGCCACTGTCACTGTACGATTGTAAGAGCAAATAAGAAAGATATACTGATTGCAAAAATTGGCCCCATGATTCTTTAATGGAATGCTTTAGGGCGCTCCGTCCATAGTAGTCAAGACATTGCACGAAATAGCAAACTGATCAGTCCATTTACTAGAGGTCAGTAGTAAAAACCGAAACTTGAGCCCAATTTCCACGGTTTACAGAGTGCAAGGGTTGCCAGGTTTTTACACTGAATCGACATTTTGTAACGTCACTCTGAACATTTTGTTTCCAGAGCTTTTCAGTGGTGCCGATTTTGCACTAAGTGACGTAAATTTAAGTACTAAAATGAACACTAACATGTAAAATAAACGCTGGTTTTATTACATTAAAAATTCCACAAAAAATGCACGTCTCTTTTGCTCCTTCCAATTGGAATTCTACCAAAACCATGTATATTGATAAAGATTCAAGCTCCATTTATCCAGAGTGATGTCACAAAACATTGGTCAAATTCGATTTATCAATGAGAATTATTTGTGAGTTGAATGTTGGGGTCGTCCAGATAGGACTCAATATCTATTGACTACATTGTTTACATAGATTACATTGTCTACGTAAAATATTGCGACGTAGACTACGTCATTATTTACGCGTCGACAATAGCGTAATTTACGCTGTGTAGACAATTTGCCCATCACTGCCTGTAACATGAAGAAGGAAAAAAATTGTGCCATTTTCTTGAAGACAACTTGTATGGGACACCCCCTCCATATATTCATCTTATTGGGCCACACAGTCTGTGAGAAAGTAATGGAATGAATGAAGTGATAAAGACTTTCCTAAAATTTCTTATAACCTGCATTAAATAATTAATTTATTAAAATGGATAACCACATTACGCCAACAAAACAAAGTCTTCTATGAAATGGTCTTATGAGTGTTTTTACCTACATGCAGCACATCATGCTCACGCCCATACGTATCTGCTTGTAGCAGAATGCCTGATGCGCTACCGTCGTTCCTGGCCATTATCAGAACCTTACGGCTTGAAATATTGTATTGACACCGGTTTCATGCATGTGTACAAAATTTCAGCTTAATCGGGTAATGGAAATGGGTGTAGAATAGATAATAAGATTTGACTCATGTTATCAGTTAGTTATAGAGGAGTGAAGCTAAATGAAATCCTTTAATAAAAACATATATGATTTTCTTATTTGCTCATTCTAAATTCTCTTTTATCTTTCACTAATAGGCTTAAATTACTTAACGTTAAGACAAAGAAAGATACGTAGATTACTTATGTATATTATTAAAACAAAAATATAAAATAAAGAGCAGGATTCTAAAGAGAAAATGTATATTTTATATTAACTCATTGATGACTCATAACAGATCCATAACTACAGAATAACTCGTCTAATTGAGATCTTTTATTTTTTCTTTTACCTCGGTGAAGGCTCATTAATTATGGTATAATCCTATTTCATAAAGAGACGAAGAGAAAATATTAAATGAAAACCTGTGAAAGGCACCATAAGCATATCTTATCCAAATTACTTTTAGATATCACAAGAATTTAACAATTTAATAAATGTATGTACCTATATGATTATGACTAAATGAAAAATAATTGGAAAAAACACTATTTTTCGCTTTCCTTTCCTAAATTTCGCACATTTTATTCATTGGCTATTTACATTAATTAAAATAAAGCACGATGTTGTCCTGCTATACCTTTACATTTTTAATGCTTGAATTGTATGAGCGACTTTGATGATATGATGGCAACACGACAAGCGTAAGTGCAGTCATCTTGTAAAAATTTTTAATAAATCCGTATAGAAAAATTAGAAAGTGTTAATTCCTAAATATGATCCGAAAATATCATTTGTTAAGATATCTTAATATTTTGTGTAAAACTTCAAAAATTTTCAAAAAACATTGATTGTCAACTTGATTTCTGACAAGCTTTACGATTTTAGAAGGTGAAAAAACACGTACGCGAACAGACCTAGGATTTCGCATACAGCCTAAAGTTGATTAATTGACTAGCAAACACTACGTAGTAGATGACAACATTTCACTAAAACAAGTACTAGTTAGCTTTTCGTCATTAATTGCCTAAATATATTCTACCAGCATTAATTTTTTCCAGAGAAGTCCAAGAATATTAGGTATGTAAATTTTAACGCCATTCTATTTGTGTGAGAGTAAATGAATTTCCTAGAAGTAAGTTGATATTGATCAGCCAACGATAATCCTACAAATATCTGATTATCGTTGACATTAGAATGACTAAATACCTAACCACTTTCATTGTACACAGTTACCCGCCCATTCGAACTTCCAAAAGCATAAAAAGCTCGTAAAGTGGATCCTTCTCTGCGGGCGTTATTTTATGTACTCCAACATATTAGTGGTTGTCGCGCTGGCGATAATCCTAAGCCGGCTATGCTGTATCTTTTTCATTTCTCATTAGAATTAACGTGCACTTGTGTCAGTAGGTTGTCACAGCAAGTGCAACCTCTAACGGTCGCAATCAGAGAAATCTCCGTGCCGCTTTGTACGGCACCGGATCCCAGTTCAGTAATTGCGCTCGGACCACAAAAAATATGAGTTACGATTATTGCCTTGTAGAGGGCAAGCAAAATACCAGAGACATGTTTTAATATATGATAATGTCTCTGAGGGCTTGAAATCTGATATCTACACAGGTTTATATCTCTTATCAGATGTGTCATAGCATCAGAGTTGCGTATGTTACCACTGCGAGCAAGTATTTCATTTCAGTTTGCCATGTCCATGCGCGTACACGTCAAATTCTATGATGCGTGGATTTTCTGAAAGATCCCTTCTAAGTTATGATTTCTTTGCAGAACACGAAGGAATGCTACGGCTTCTGAAACTCCCATGTACCACTTGACAAGTTTAAAAATGTAATAATAATAAGAGTAAACAGCGCGAAGTTAACCGTGACACTTGCCGGAGACAAAAATTTATGGGCAACAATTTCGTTACCTTGCAAAGTGTATAGCCCAACTGGATGCCGTGTAAGAGCAAAGCAACAACTTAACTCCAAATGTCATAAAAAGAAGAGAAGTGTTAATTTATTGCAGCATTACCTACAGTTCTATCAGCAGTTCCTCCAGGTGACCTCACAACCAAAATAATCTTAAATCATCAATACGCAAGGAAGTGCTGCCACAATCTTTCAAATCTGGTCGCTTTCACAATATTTGGGAAGTAAGATAATCAGGTTATGGACGCACAGTGAATTACGAGCGCCTTGACGGGGAACAAATATTCGGAACTCATCTAGGATGCAGGGTTCAGCTGACAAATTACATTGCCAAGCAAATCGTAGCCTCATTGAACGATTTCCCAGAGTGTCCTGCTGAGATAATTCGTGGTTAGAAAGTTTTTCTATTTACCCAATACTGCAATTACGCAAACTCGGTCGCAAAATGCTTGTGACGTGTGAATTCGCCTCCCATTGTCCTCCTAGCTGTGTCAAGAGCTGCCTGGAAGGGATGCAATCGAAACATTTTGGTTTCCACCCCGTAGTGAGAGTCTCATGTATAACATGTGAACATTTCCTTTTCAGCAGGGACATATGTAACTCAGCGGGAATGCATTCGAGTTCAGTCGAGCTTGCAATAAGTTTGTTTTGGTATGAATTGTACTAGTGCGCCAGCGATTTATCCTTTTATGGGAACAGATTTTAGATACTATGGCATAATGCGTTTGACTAAACATTTTTAGAGTATGTGGTAATAAAAGCCACAAATATATGTATTTTCAATTGAACCCTAAAAACCAATGGATTCCACTTCTTGCTAAAGGCAAATTGGATTATTTTACATCGAAAAGCAACAAAAAGATAAAAGATCGACATAAAAGCAAAATACAATAATCCGTATATAGGTGATAGTATACAAAGGCGAATTACATAGAAGCGACCCTTACAAACCCACAACAATAATTTTGATAATTATTTGTTATTTTGATGTATTTCTAATTTTTGTTTACCAAAAAGTGGTATGATTTCTAGTTTTTCATCGTTATCACATCCACGCCCTCCACCCCATCTTCCATTGTCAAAATGCATCAGCTGGTACCAGAACGGAGTCGATAGTATCAATAATTTTCCATAAATTTGAAAATTTTATAGTTTTTTGGGCATTTCTTTAACTTTTTAAAGAATTTCTGTGTCAAGTTTTGATGGTTATTCAATCTGGAATGCTGAAGGCTCAGGATACGTATGAAGTCCACTTTTTTCTGGCCTGCTACGAGAATTAGCCGGCTGATTGCTCAATCTTTGACTACGGTTGTTGTTCTCATAATGTGGTGACTGACTTTGCCGATTAAACCTATCTACGTTAGTTCTGCCTTGGACAGCAGTATTTGCTACATTCATTCCCGCGGATCTTCGTGTCTGCAACAGCAACTGCCTGTTACAATGTATCATTTACATCCTATGCGAATGCGAGACAGTTGCACAGTATCGATTCCAGCTGCTTGGGGCCAGCGTTGCCACCCTAGTACAATTGTACTATTTCTACTACGATTTTCGTGAGCTAATTTTCTACTTCGTACTATTTGATTTTACTACAATTCTTGTACTTTTTCGAAGTTAGGATCAACTAATTTTAAGTGATTTAAAACTTTGTTTACATGTTTCATTTCTATCATCAGCAAAACACATGCAGTACATTCAGCTCACTCCGATGATCAGTAACCATGCTGAAGATCATTATAGCGCTATCAGATTTTGCAGAATTGAAAGTAGTCAACTTTTCAGAAGACAGTTTAAAATTAACCTTTTTGGAGGTATTTTATAAAAAGAATACCGATTCAAGTACGCAGATATGCCATATGGCAGCCCTATGAAGGGTAGTCCGATTTGGCCCATTTTCGACTTTGATCCTTTAATTTAAGTACGATATCTATGTACCAAAAATTTCAAGTCTCTAGCTCAATGCGTTTTCCAGTTAACGCATGAACAGACGGACGGACAGACAAACAGATAGACGGAGCGCTATAAAACGATTTCTTTTTGTTTACCACTAATGGCTATGCGCTTCATTTTTTTGTATCTTGCATATTTTAAGACGGTACAAACGTTTGTTTAAAGCTGTAAAATTCTACACCTAGGGTATAGAAAAATACAACGCTATATTTTTCTAAAAAGTTCCAAACATCAATCGTGCCTTAACCCTTTTTGATATCACTTCATTTTTTCCAAAAGGAGTTGGTTGATGCTTTTGACTGTGTAAAGAACAATAAATATGATACACTAATATTGGATTTATTATTACTCAGTCATACACAAAGTTTGCAACACATCGTGCATGGTGCATCTTATAAATTCGTATCTTGTAGTTTTTACCTGCTGTTCAAATAAACGGATTTCGTATTTTTTCAGTTTGTAACGAAGCAAAATGCCTCCAAGTCGACCTTTGAAACGTCGCCGACGTTGCAGAACAATACAATAAGCAGTACTTGTAGAAAAATGTTACAGTAACATAATTTAACACTTAGCCTTAGCATCAACTGTCAGATGTTAATCTAGCGGAAAGCATGCGATCTGAGGAAATGCGCACATTCAATTACTAAGTCATGGATACCTAAAAGGGTCGGGGGCTTTCAAGTATTTTTCTGCACTCGTCTTGGATTTGCGTGTAAGTTTGCTCATGTGACGCGGGTAGCCGACCACGACAAGTATGTTTAATGCTTATCAGTGCACAATTTATGTATTCACTACGATAAATGTTTTCGCTTGTACTTCTGGATTACATATAAATACCCACTTTCTACAAATCCTCAATTCCTTAATCTAAGAACTAACTACACCTGTAGTGTTAGAAACGTCTTCACTCAAGTAAATTTCGATCTTATAGATAACATGAAAGTTATTGCTTGCATTCCCCATATGGTGGTATCCTATGATCTTTTCTAATTAACACACGCCTCTTGCAACAGGGTTTTTGGTAAGGTCTTATGTGGAATTTTCATTTATTTTAACGCAATTTTTGGCATATTCTTTGTCATTACATCGGCAGTAGAAAAGATTTTGAAATAATAATAATAATAAGTCAATAGTATTTGTGTAATATAAATATGTTTTAACTCTTAAATCCCTTTGAAAGGTGGTGAGATGCTTCGCAGCCTGCAGGCTTAAAGTCATGTAGGCGAAAGGAGCAGAAGTTTCTTCGCATTTCAATGCCGTGGATTGAATATTGTACATAGTACATTTCATCTAATATACTACATACTATAATACCCTAATCGCTATTTTGTTGTTGGGTTTTTTAAGATAGAAGTAAATGGGCTGAAGAAATATATAACCTTAGTCACAACAAAACTGAAGCTTGAAAATGACTCCGAAATTTCAGAGGCATCTTTTAATGGGGAATTTTATTCCCAATAAAAATACTCAAAAATGCCGAAGTTAAAGAATTCCATAGATCTATCGCTCGAAATGCCAGTCTAGTGTTGCAAAGCAGTCGGGTAGTAGCTGTATTTTTGAGGGACACCCCCACCGTCAGAGGAGGAAAGAGAAAAAGGATCCAGAAGCGTAGATTAGTTGTAAGCACGCTTTTCAGCATTTTTAAAGGTGATTGATACGATCAGTAAAAAACTTTTATTCCGATCGATATGAAATTTTAGCCACACAATTACAAAGTCCTACTTTATCATGTGGCGAACGGAGAAATTTACAAACGTCGCATAATTTTTAGACAGTATATATGTTGGGCAGTGATTCTCAACCTTTTTTTGGTCGCGGCACACTTTTAACGGTTTTAAAATTTGGCGGCACACAAAGAAAAAGATAAGTTTAAAAGTTGTTTACAGTTGTGAAATGCAAGTGCCAACAGTATTCTTGGGTAGTCAGGCTCTGGTATTTGTGGAGGAGGTTACTAACCTGGGAGTTAAGTTAACCACAAGAATGAATTGCTGTTCTCATGTCAATTTCATAGTTGGAAAGATTTATGGTGGTCTTCGGAGACTATGGCTATCTGCTAGATTCCTGAGCTACCTCAACAAAAGTATTGCTGGTGAAAACTCTTCTCTTGTCTTACTTCCCCAATGGTGGTCTCATCTTCCCCAAGCTTGATAGTGTCTGTCTGCATAAACTTAATGTTGCCTTAAATGACTGTGTGAGATTTGCGTTTGGATTGAAAAGATTTGACCATATCACCCCGTTTAGATCCTGGCTACTAGACTATTCTCTAATTTCTTTCTTAAATCGCAAAGCCCTTATATTTCTGTACAGGCTTCTACGTACCGGCCGACCGACCTACTTAATCGACCGTATTCAATTTTTACAGTCTTCGCGACATCGCAATATCTTAATTCCCAGACATCGTAGACTAGTACAGGAAGGCTCCTACTTTGTTCAAATTCCTCGTATATGGAATAGTTTACCAATTTATGTGCAGGGTGCGGCAACTATTGGTGCTTTTAAAAATATATTTCTGATTTCGTGTAGTGCTCTCGGAGTCGCTGATTCTGACATTGATTCTGATTTTGATATTGACACTGATATTGTTACTGATATATACCATGAAATTCATGTACAGTAGTTCTGTAGTTCACTTTGTGTAATACTATCTTTTGATTTTCCCTTTTTCGTTGATATTTTATTTCGAAGATAGACATGTAATATAATTTAGTTATTCCTACAGTCTAATACTTGTTCTCCTTATGAGTAGTGTACTTATATAAGATTAAATCTTGTCTACCTTGCCAATAAAGTAGATTGATTGATTGATTGATTGATAAGTACTTTTCTTTAATTTAAACTTTACTCGTAATAAAAAAAGCATTATAATTTTTACTGTACACATTTCTATAATTTGGCGGCACACTTTAAGATTTTCGCGGCACACAAAAGTGCCGCGGCATACTGGTTGAGAATCACTGATGTAGGGTAATATAAGTTTGAGTAAATGTTTGTAACGTCCAAAAACATTCATTATGTAACGAAATAAACTATACATATAGCTGTTAATGGAACAAACCGAAAATCGATTTATAGCTTTCCGCCAGGCTGTTGGTCTTGCTTGCTCAAGTCTCAATTAGAGATGTAACACTTGGTGCACAGATACTTCTTAAAAAATTAGAGATCCAGTTCAGGTTTGCTGGTATATCTATTATCTTTTAGAAAAATTATATTAATGAACGACTACCGTTTGTACAAACAAAGGGTGAGATCTCGAATCCAATGAGATTGTCGTTTGGCGTGTATATTAATGACTTAGAGCTTGTGGGGTTAAAATGTATTATTATTAAATACTTGGACGACGAACAATTATGCTTATTATAAAGGTTTAGGGGGTTTAAGAAACTTTATTCCCACACTAAATCTTTATTTTAAATTGTAACAATTTATTTAATTTCTTGAAATTTGAATTTTTCCTTTTTGACGTTTTAAACTTCCTTCTTTTATTTTTATTTTCTAACAAATTTTAAATTCCTTTAGTTTTCTTTTTTATTTTTAATAAAAACCTTTTTATTTATTAATTGATTCTTTTATTATTATTTACACCTACAATATTAATTATTAACTTCCGGTTTAAAATTAATTATTTGGTAACACTAATATCTTGACCACCTCTACCGGATTGTAATCTGATTCAAACTAAAAACTAATACAAACTTTTTTGACAATAAATAATTATACAAATTTCAGGTGTCTATGTGAGTTAAATGTAAAGTTTTTCAAAGTGTCTGTGTCTAAAAACTGATGTGATGAATTATATGAATTTTCGTGCGCAAAAGCAAAGTGTCCTGAATAAAAACATTACTGACAAATAAATTTAGACACAGCAGATTACACTGCTTGCTAAAATTATTTGGTCACTCAAGATTTACTTTTTTTAAAAGTTACATTTAAATGAATTTATTTTCTTTTATTTAAATAATCTTAAATTCCATAAAAGTAAGATGTCATATTTAGA
>QYTT01084514.1:0-14624 GCA_006980735.1 Dasypogon diadema
TTATTATATTATAAGAAAATTTTCAGATATACTTTAAAGAGAATGGGCAACGCTTCAGCATTTTATAAATATATTTAAAAAAGAGGAATGAATACAAAATAAACCAAAAGTAAATAATAAAAAAGTATTTACTGATTCTAAGAAATGTTTATTTTGTGTAGATAAGAAAAATCACAATCTTAGAGATATAGTATATCCCGTTCTTCCAGGCGGAGGAACCTGCATCCTGAGGGGATGTAAATTGTGATCTGCACGAGCAGCTAAGCGGTTATTAGAATCCTAACGAAATCGTTTGTTATCTCTTAATTAGTAAGGGACTGCAAGTGAGTTCTTAACGTTCTGTCCCTAAACAAAAATTTAAGTATTTGATGGCTGAAAGGATACAGTGGCATATACATGGCAGTGAGAAAGAAGATGATGTGGCACGGGAGCGGGCTACCTCTGACTCCCCATCTTCTCCCACAGGGAGAATATTTACTAGAGTGTATTGCAGACTGGACAAACAATCAACATCACCAACCAAATCCCAGATCACCATCAAAATTTCTCCGATTGAATAAGGTTGCTGGTTTCCATTCTGACGGGACATATTAGCTTCCAGATGGCACACCAACACAGGATGGGTTGCTCAAACGGCGCCAACTGTAGGGGACGTGAGGAGGAGACAGAGACCGTGATACACTTCCTATGCTACTATCCGTCACTCTCGGCGAAAACATGCAGACTTCAGACACCCGGAGCACCACTACATTGATGTGGTAATATCCAAAGCTATCATGGCCAGTAGTCAAAGAAACTAACCATCTGAGTGTGCCTCGCTTCATGCTTGGAACTTTTCTTCTGGTCATTCCACACGACTCGCTTGCTTTGTTAGCCTTTTCGGCAAGTTTTCATGTTTACTCACCAATTTTGGTACTCTTTTATGACCCATTTCTCGATTACGGCGAAATACAGTTCTCCCCCGCTTTGCTAAGATTTCGGCTCTTTTGTTTTCTTAAATTCCTATGTGCCTCTAACCCAACAAAGCGTTATCAAATTTTCTGAAGCACAGCACATTCCATCACAGGGGACTTATTTACCTCCTGCTCCATACATCTGACCACAGCTTGATGCAATGAAGATTTTACCTCCTCGCACCTGACCCTTCTTTAAGTAGACAATGGATGAAACAGAGCCAGCATTTCTGCCTGGTAAACCGAGGTGCATCTTCCCACACTAACATAGCAGGATACCCTGGCATCAATCATATATCTATCCAAAAATATAAAAATATCACCCGGCTCCTTCTCTGGGAGTAATCCGCAGCTGATAAGAACCCTGTGAAACCTTTTGGTAATCCTGGCTATCTTGTTTCTGTCCTTGGGTATCGTGAGTTCTATGACTTCTTTTACGTGGTTCAGGATTTTCCTTTGCCCATACCCAGTCCCTGACGAGTACCATGTACCTGTCCCTGCAAAATTTTTTACCGCGGCTACGGGTGTGGTGCGAAAAGCTCCCGTTATCCCTATTCACGTCATCCTTTGAACTCCATCCCGTTGCCGCTTAACGGTAATCTGACATCCCTTAGACTACCAGATTACCGTAGCAAATGGAAGAATAGGCCTAAACACCGCTATGTGGATTCAGTGTGTTGACCTCAGCAAGATACCACACCTTAATCCGCACTGTTTGACAATGATGCAAAACTACCTTTGCTTTTCTGATCTTTGCTTGAACATCTTCTAGGTCAGGCTCGAATCGAGGTGTACCGCAAAATGTTTGGTCATCTTAGAAATCTTGATCTCAAATTCAAAGAGCGTAAATGGTTCAAATTCCCGCGCTTTAGTCTTTCTAGTGGAGACTATCGTTTCTGTCCTGTTTGCGTTGATAATGAGACTCTGTTCCTCACACCCCTTCACCACTCGTGATATCAACGGTTGTGAACTTGAACTTGCCCCTTGCCACCAACGCCACTTTATCCTCATAGCCAATGAAGTCAATTCCCGCCTTTTAAAGTATAGAGAATAAAGAGTCAATTGTGAGATTTCACATAAAAGGTGATAACACCCCTCCCTTTGAACACTCTCTCGTGATCCTACCCCTAATATTCGCGTGACCGGTCTGAATCCTGATAGCCCTGTTCTTGAACATGCTGTTCACCCATCTCAATATCTCCCGGCTGATCTCACGTCTTACAAAGACAATTTTCAGTTTCCCATACTGAATTTTGTCGAAGGCTCCTTCGATGTCCATCAAAGCGGCCAAAGCAATGCCTCCTGTATTCAGTTCCTTCCCTATCATTCTAACCAGCAGGTGAAGTGCAGATTCCGCCGATTTCCCAGTTTGATATACATGCTGGTTTACATTTCATTCAACATTCAGCGTAGTGCACTCCAGGTAGTCCATCAGCACCTTCCCCGTTGCTTTCAACAGAAAGGATGCCAGACTGACCAGCTTAAAGGATTTCGCCTCGGTGTAATTCCCTTTCCCTGGCTTCGGTGGAAAGATCACATTTATTTCTCTCCAAATTCTACTCTTACTTGGGAACAGAAACAGCGTGGTAAAGAGGTCCCAAAGCCACAAGAAATTCTTAAAGTGAAATTTGCAAGGTGCATGATTGACAATTGGCGGTAAATTTTAGTGCAACCAGTAGCGCTAAATTTTATTAACTCCAAGCTTTTAGCATATCATTCCAAAGGAGAAAGTATAGGCGGTGACTTAATGAACTCCACTTGTAGCCGAAGGGAATATTTCGAGCTAATCCTAATAATTCAAATCGAAGCATAGAAAATTGCAAGTACACCATACTGAAACAATTCCAGAGCAAGAAACCCATCAAATTAGACCGAAAAAAATCCAAAATCATTCGCATTAGACTTCTCGCACTTTCTTTTTAATTTCTTACTGCGAGAGCACATGATTCGACAACCAGCCAATAACTCTTTCGGATCGCTTTATTATCTATTCACATAGGCGATAAGAATTTCGACCCATTTCATATGCGCGTAGATCATTGTGTAAGAAGATTTCCATTTCAGCATGTCAACGTAAAGCGCATGTGGGCGATATCAAAAAACCCGCACGGACATGAGTGCACACGCCTTTTATCTCGTTGAGATGATCGCAGCGGCAGAGCGCGGAAAACGAAAATATTTAAAATTGTTGGCAATCCAAGTAACTTTCACTTACGTCAAAAATAAAGGTAAAAGCCGCACAAAGCGGAATCGTCGAAGACAAGCTCCCGAAAGTAAAAGAAGACGGAAACAGGAGGTGCTGAATGGGATGCGGTTGGATTTCAAGTACAGATCGTGCCTACTGACTGCTTAAGACGTACATGATTCTGGCAAACTGTGCGCCAAGATCCAGGTAAATATGTAGTTGCTCGGTCGGCTAGCGCTGACTATAGTTGAATGGTTCCGTATCAGTAGGTCAATGGAACACCTCAGTATTCTTGCATTATCTGTAATGTAAGTTTTCTCTGGTCTATTCCCCGTCCACATGTTTTTCATCTTTTGGTTTTGAACCCCGCTCTTGGCAAATTGCGCTTCTCTTTTCCACTTGCTCGAGAAGTGTTTACACTCGGTGCTGGAGGAATGCTGAAGAAATCCATTGCTGCCCATTTCAGAGCTGGTGGTGCTTCTGGGGCTAGAGCTAGTCATATGAGAACACAACAAGACCACTTTGCGGATCGCTTTGCTGTAGTTACCTTGATGCTTCTCCGTCTTCGCTGCATTAAGGTAGAAGGCACAGCGCGAAAACAGTTTCAATCAGTGAATGATCAGATTCGTGCCTATCGGATCCAGCAGCAAGTGCAGTGTTTATATTAATTGGTTTTCTATTGATCGTGAACGAAACGGTATATATGCAGTGCGCCGAAATAGCCGTGATATGGTAATTTTCTATAGGCGCATAATCACCGCATAATTGAGAGTCTTCCCTTAATTTGGAATTTTCACTAAATGCGAGTGGAATGGAAAAATGAGTGAAAAAAGAAAGTGCCGCGCTAGTGAGTGATGCTGCTGCGATCGCGGGTGACACACTTAATTACTGCTAGATCCGTATTCCCAGGTGCCACCTCAATGGCCAGTTTATTGTTAAAATTTTTACACTTGCACACTTGCTCCTCCTGAATTTAAGTGAATTCACCAATTTGAAGTTAATCAGTTTTTCTGTGAAGGTATTTTACTAACGATCGTTGCTGTGCTATTCACTTAATTTTGCACGAAAAGAGTGCATTGATTTTCGAACAAGTTTAACCTGTTGATTTCTGTTCTTTGCAGAAACAAGACTGCCGATAGTGAAGAAGTAGCGATTACATACGAAAATGGGACATTGTTCGCGGCGGTGGCTCGCGATCCTCCTCACATTAGTAGCATATGTTCTTAAGGTAAGTGCACCGAAAATTATTGATGAAACTTCTGATAAGAGCGACGAAATTTTTAAAACAATAAAACAGTAACGGCGGCTTCGTGTAGAACTGTAGAAAACCTCGTAAACGCATTGAAACCGGCTCACATGCCTGCAATAATAACCATTTCGAAAGAAGATGTGTTTGACGACCGTTACAAGAACTCGGGTCAGTAAAAAAATCCAGTTATGCACTCATGTGTGCTAATTTCGAATTTCTTTTTGTTAAGTAATTTATAATTAAGTAATTACAATTATTGTGGAGCAGTGCCGCAATTGCGATCGGCCTCTTATTGGAAATTTCTCAATGCTAGCTTTTAAGCGCCTTGCCATTATTGCGGATTTTCTTCGCGTATCTTTAACCGGAACTCTTTACTGGGTTTTTCGTTGAATATGAAATTAATCGTTTGCGAATTTTAAGTGTTTACACAATGGATTTTGACTAAGTACATTTCATGCATCCTCCGTGAAATTCGTTAAGATATAGAGGGAATTTATTGTTAGAAAACGGTCCAACTATATGTTCACTAATTTACGTCTATATTAAATAATTATAAGCCGATATCAATAATTTTTCACTATAAAATTATATCCGGGAAAATATAACCAGAACTAAAATCGTCTTGAAAGTATCCTAATAAATAAAATTCTTGAAAATTTGCTGTAATTGTAATGTAATAAACAGATTTTAACAATCTGGTCACCCGGTTTCACGCATAAACCCTGCCAAATTTACTGCAATTCCAAGAGAGAAGTTGTTTACATGATAATTGCTTCGATTAAAAATATCAAAGTTTATTTTCGCTTGTATAGAACAAAAAGCAACTTTAAAATAATAAAACTAAAATAAATAAATAGAACGAACTAAAAGTCTTTACATTTGTATCCAGTGCTAAATATAACTAACCACCTTCGAATCTATAGGTTTGAAACACAATTATGCTTTACACTATGGTATCAATGGTTTAACCGTTTCAATGCTTTCATAAAAAATAAAAATATCGGGTAGGTGCTTTTTTAAGAATTTTTTTTCTTTTATCTTAAGTTTTTGTTTTCAATCAATTACATAATCGCTATTGTTGTCTATGACTTGTCACCAGCGTTACGGGAGTTTTTCTATCTCCCTCCTGTAAAACTTTTCTCTGCACCGTGCTGAGTGGAACCGCTGCAACTGTACAGTAAAGGGTGGCGGTAATCGTTTGGTTGGATGCCAGAAGTTTTCAGTACACTAATCCATGAACATCCCTCAAGACAGATAAGAGAACTTTACGTTGGTGGACTCTTCTGCAGATCGTCCGCAGCTGTCCCACCACCTATCACCAGCACCCATTTTTCATCCCCGCACACAATTCGCTGAAGAATTTCTTCCTGATTTTGTCAGGCTGTTCTTTGTACCTACTGGTCAACTCATAAGGCACCCATGAGTCCCACAAAACCAAGTACTCGAATCCGCCTCGTGGCCGTTGTTCTGTAGAGGCCGAGACACTGCGCCAAATGCACAATAGGGGTTTTTTTCATTTGCTTCTATGGTTTCCAAGAAATCGTCGACTGAATGGCCATGTGGCCTTCCGGATCGTGGTAGATCTTGAACGTCCGTATTTCCACTGCGGAACCGTGAAAACCATCATCGTATATATTTCTGCAGACTTCACCTGCACTCTGTCTCTTTTTAAACACAAAAAACAGAGGAACGTAAATGCACTCTATCAACTGACATTTTAAACTGATTCAACGATTGCAGAAATGGAGCCCGAAGCAAACAGATCCCTTTTCCGGGTACAACAGGATATCTGCTTTTACTATGAATGACTCACTAATATATATAAGGTGTTTCCTTTGTGGTGGTCCAAAAGAAAGGCGGTGATAGAACTCACCTTGGGAAATAAAAAATTGTATGGGGGGGGGGGCAATGTCGACCATTTAGGAATTACAAGGTAATTATTAAATTCTCATTTTTGATGGAGATCCCCTTTTATTTTGCTAATATCTTTTTTTTCTCATCATCAATCAATCCACGGCCAAAACGTTATCAACAAAATACCCTATCAAAAGCAAAAGAAAAAGTTTATTTGCCATTTATCACTGGCGATATAGTCTCGTACAAAATTTAAAATTTCGTTTTTAATCTTAGCAAGATTTCGATTTTTCCCAACTTTTTCAAAACTTTATGTAAATAACATCTTTCCAAAAAGCTATAACTCGTCTCTGTAAGACAACGGTAAAATAATCTATTCCAATAAAGCACTTTTATTACCCAGGTGGTTTACACATAAAGTGATTTGTTTTCAGATTGATACATGGTCCATATTATCTATTCCTGAAAATCCTCACGGATAGCCATTCTTTGGATGAGATTTTGTTTGTTGATCTTCTTCAAAATGACTACGAAGTGTCCACTTTTTTCAGTTTGTTTTCGTTGAGGCGCACATCTGCGGACTTTGTCCCCTGTTGGTGTGGGTCCGAATCCTGGACAGGACCTAAATTGCCAGGTCTGGTTACCAGTGGTAAAGGCAATTCTACTGACAAGAATTCTACTTGCGAAGCCACTGGGATGATGCAAAGCACTAATTTCATGCCAAGAATTGTGGTTCACTTGCAACATTTGTCAGGATAAAATTTCCCAATCTCCTCTTTCCTAATTTCTTGCCGCCTAAGTTTTGTTGTGTATATCATAGGATTGTTTTCTGAGTTTATGCAATGCCTTACAAAAACGCTTTAACTACCCTTTGCACCCGCTTCGCCAATTCTGTACGGCCAGTTAGAATTGAGTGAACTGACTCGTATGAAGATTGAAACTCTTCTATTTTCCTGTATCTGGACCCGTATGCAAGTGATGATATCTTCGCTAACTGAAGTCGACAACCTTATGTGTCACTCATCATTTTTAATGCCTTCCCTGCTCTCTTTGAATCATTTGATCAATTCATAAACTGCGGTCTTTTTTAAAGTATTGTCCCCATAAAAAGTTACCAAGGCTCTGAAGATATCAGATGGGTGCTATCACAGTTTAACGAGGAACTTAATGTTGACCCGCTACTCAAAACTGTGACCTTCCTTTTCAAGTAAAATGATAATTTTTAAATGTAAAAAAGTAGCGTACGTACGATAGGGAAGATTTTTTACTTAAATTCTCAATTTCACGCCACTTTGACGTCATTCTCTACAACTGTGTTTCTGTATGAAACTCTATTACGTTCCTCCTCACTCTATACATCGTCATGCTGACAAATTGGTGCAGCATGGACAATGGACATGACTTTAAACTACACAAATTCAATTACCGTTATATATTTCTGAATTGAAAAGTGAAAATAAAAATTGAAAGATTTTCGAAGTGACAGACACTCACTTTTTGCCACTCATCCATCAATTTAAATAACATGAATCGCCATTGGCAAAACTATTGTTCAGAGAAAACTGGAATCACTTTTGCATACTCACTTTTGCGTAGAAACTTTCCCAGTATTACCCTATCGGTATCAAAATTTAAGTTTGTACCGAAGGAAATAGAAAGTTCACACAGAATAGAAATATTTTAGTTTTTGGTAAATTAAAGAACGATTTTGATCACAGTAAGCCGAAGCCTACAAACAAACATTCATATAGGAAGTAGTCAGAAAATTGTCTATTACTGTAATAACTCTAAGCGAAAATTGTTGCAAATTTCCCGTTCAAAATTGCAATAGAAAATGAACGTATTTGGGTGAAAGATAGAAAAGAATACTTGGCGGAACTCAGATATCAAAAATAAAAATTGAAAAATATTTTCCCTTCTTTATGTTCCATGAAAAGCAAAATTTCTTTAAAATAGAAATAGCTAGCGAAGTGCCAGGATTTAAAAATAAGTCTAGCCATGGACACTCGCAAATGCTTTCAAAAATCTTGTCCTTTATCAGCTTGTTTTTAATTGCAAACATGAATATTATTGGGTCACCGCATAAATAATGCGGTTGTTTTTATACTTCATTTATTTTACAAAATTAAGATACATAAAACTATTTTTAATCTAAGATATATCCTTCATCATTCTCTACGATGCTTTCCATCTATCTGGCAGGAGTTTGAATGCATCTCTCTTGGCCGTCATGAAAAGTATTCCTCACCATACTGACATTCTCTATAGAATCCAGAGTTTTTTCATCCAGATGATTTTGTAGACTGTGAAACAAGTGATGATCCGATGGTACAATGTCCGGCATCGTTTCCCTAATTTCAGTAGCATCATCCTTGCTGTATGTGACCTAGCGTTGTCTTGATGAAAGAACACCTTTCGTCTTGAAGGTAAAGATGATGGCTTTTCCTGTAGCTCTGACTTAACCCTCTCAAACTGCTCGCAGTAGATCTATTTCGATATCGTCTGATTTAGGTTTAACAGCTCATAGGGAACTACTCCCTTCATATCCCACCAAACACAGAGCATCACGTTACATGGGTGAACACTTTCTTTAGCCTGCGGTTCAGATATCTTCTTTGCTTACCCACTGTCTTCTACACTTGACATTTTTGTAGAGGATCTACTTTTCGTCACCAGTCACTATTCAGTCCAAAAAGAGTTCATTCCTGAGACGTGACAGCAGCAATGGATTCGTGAGGAACCCATTGACTCAACTTGCTGACTTCGCCGATGGCATGAAGCCGTCGATGAATGGTCAAATGACCAAATCCAGGTTTCTACGCTAGCTCCTCTACAGTAGTTACGATGGAATTTTGTTCCACCAGGGTTCGCAGGACATCCTCGTCAAGCTCTACAGATCTTTCAGGAAGCGGCTGATCTTGTAGGCTTGGCATTGATTTACGCTTATTGCGCCTTCTCCATTAACATTTCTTACACTTTCAATCGCATTGTTGCCTATATCTCATAATGCCGGATATGCTCGTTTGTCATTTCCATTATTTCGTTGAAAAAACTACAGTTAGAACTGCACTAAGAATAAAGACAAGTTGAATTTCCTATATGATCTTTCCGATCTTTCTCGTCTTTTTGGTGCTGCAGAAAATGTAAAAAAAAATTGCCCTAAGGGAATTGGAAACTTTTGAAACCTAAAAATCGATGTAAACCTTAAACGAAGACAAGTGGAAAATTAATTGACCCAGAAGCTGTAGATTTTGTACGCATTTTTTTGCACCGTAGATATTTGAAAAAGGTTGATTATTTTTTATTTTATACAATTGCTTTCATAATTTTATATAAATAAAGTGCACGATCTATTTATATGCATGGCTGCCAATATTATTTAGTTTTTGCTGTTTTTCTATCTTTTCAAGAAATATCTGGTAAATGAACCTGAAATTAAAAAAACGTTCAATAATTTATGTCCATGTGTCTATCCTTAATAACTTTTTGTGGTCCTAAAAATGTCATGTTCTTTGTATGTTACATAAAATTTCAAATTAATCCATTGATCCTTTCGCAAGTTAGCATGCATATAAGATGGGAAAACAGTTTCGAGATAACTGTAAAAGGTTTAAGTTAATTTTTTTCCACAAAAAGTAATAGGTGTAAATACTACATTGCTCGAACACTTAAGGGATTTTCCCCTCCGAAAGTCTTTAAACCATTAAATGTTGTGTGTTGGCAAAAACGAAAATTATTTTTACTTTTTAAAACTGTTTATTATACTTTACTTAGGTTCTGTTTCGATTGATTCTAAAAGTACTATACAAAACTGTTTCTATTCTAAAAACTTCATTTGTTCCAATGCTCGGACAGTCAATTCCCTAGGCAAAAGCACGAAAGCAGTCATTTTTGGTAGAATTTTTAGTCGAAAAGTCGTTTAATTTGTCTTTATAGTAAAAATAAATAACAATTTTAAGGAACATAATAGATTTCTTGATTTGCAAGAAAGCAAGATTCGGGAGTATATTTGAAAAAATCAACATATATTTATTTCTATATAACATATATACATATATGTACATGGGTACATATTTCTGGGATAATGACTCTGTATTCTGTACTACTATTCGATGATCCATGATCTACTTTATAGCATTTATGACAAAGGAAAGGGCCTCCGCAAAACCCCCGGGATATATACTTAACAAGCCATGAAACAGAAATTCTCTATGTGAAGGTATAGTCCCTCGAATTCACTCAAATTACATTGATTCTTATGGACAACACGATAAAACTTTTTGTTCATCACTTGATGGTGCCTAAACTATCCATTTTATGGCAAAATTATCTTCTAAGCAATTAAAGCCTGGTTCTTTGCCTTTCTAATGATATCAAATTTAATATGTCTTGCCTAACAAAATTACATAAAATTTTCAGTCCAAACGAAACTCTAACCATTTTTCGCTTATATACCTCACGGTCCGTTGTCAGTGCAGATACAAGAAAAATTGTTAAAGTTTAGTTCGAATGCGAAAATGTGTATAATAATGACTTATATGCCGTAATTATTTTTACATCAATAGAAAGTAGATATATTAGACTTAAAATTCCTAGAAGACTATTTTTAAGTAAGAAGGATAGTTGCGGAGCTACGCCAGTTTCAACTAAAAAAACTTCCGTTCTCCCATAAGAATCAACGCAATTTGATCTGAATTTTGGGACTACACCTCCTAGTAGTTGTGTGCGTTATTTTCTCTGGTTCACGGCTTGCAAGAGTATATATCCCGGGGGTTTTGACAGGGTGGTTCCGTGGGACTCCTAAACCTAAAGGTCTTTGTTGGATCTTCCACATCGCTGAAGCACTTTTAATTTTGGGATTAAATGTCTAATTTTTTTATGGAAATATTATATTTTAATCTTTTTACCTTCTGATATATATTTAAAATTTTATTAAATAGATTTCATTTGTTTTGGGATTTAATTGTTCTTTTTTTGTCTTATGATGTGGTATTTTCTTTGAGCCTTTCTTTGGTGTCTTAATGCCTATTGTTAATTCTACAGTGCCGGGTATTTTCGAGTCTTTAAATTTTATAATATTTTAAATGAGATGATTTAAAAAAATGTAAAATATTGTAATTATTCATCACTGCAACAGAAATGACTTATTTTTGGTTAATTGTTTGAGGCATTTGAATTCAAAGTGTATTTTTCATTTCAGCGCAGCTCTGCAATACTCCAGACAATTTTATCGGAGTTTGTGTTATTTTACCCAATTGCCCTTCTCTAGTCAATCTCTATGGAGCTTACGGAGGCTCTGCAGAAGTAGTTGAGTATTTAAAAGGAGTTCAGCGAAATTGTGGAACCAGAAGTATACGAAGACAACCGATAGTAAGTGAAATATGTTATGTTGCAAATTTAAGGTGATCTTTATGTCTATTAGGTATGCTGTAAGGAAGCATATCGAGGTCCTCAAAGGATGACGACACGTTGGACATTCCCAGACACAACGCCTATAGTGTTTTTGCCCGAAACAACACCAATAAGGCAACCTGAGCCAACATCGAATCCACGTGAATTCCCAACAGCCATATCCACTACATTAAGGACAACTACATCAACAACAACAACCACCACTACACCCGCTCCTACTACACCTGCTCAAAATTCTTGTTTCGGTCCTGATGCCACGCCAGGAACATGTAAAGGTGCAGAAAAAGAGTGCTTTCTATGAACTTCGAATAAAATAACTCGCCAAACCTTTACAGATCTATCAAAATGTCCAGTTTTGATTCAACAGTTGAGGGAGCGTCAGCATGATCCAGATTACGCAAAATTCCTTAGATTATCAAATGAAATCTGTAGTCAACCACCGCCAGTTGTTTGTTGTCCCAGTTCTTCAGCTAAGGTCTCAGATGGGGATCTAGATGGTACAGACGAAATTGACGTTAGGTTACCGACACGCAGTGAAGGATGTGGAGTGTCTAATATTACTCTAAAACGAATTGTTGGAGGAGAGATAGCAAAGCCAGGCTCTTGGCCGTGGATTGCACTTTTAGGATACGATGATCCTTTAAGCAATTCGCCATTTAAGTGCGGAGGTGCTCTTATTACTAAAAGACACATATTAACTGCTGCTCACTGCATTCGAAAGGATCTGTAAGTAACTTTATAACTGAAAAGAACTATCTTGCTATATTATGTTCGTTGCAGGCGTTTTGTTCGTTTAGGTGAGTATGATTTGGACCGAGAAGATGACGCTCAACATATAGACATCAAGGTATCTAAAGTGAGTATATTCGGTTCTGTTCTGGACTATAAATAAAATTTTAATTACTTCATAGATAGTTCCACATCCCAATTACTCCCGTCGGGATGGACATAGTGACATAGCAGTCTTAACGTTAGAAAAAAATGTACCGTTTACAGGTGAGTCGTTTTAGTTTTTTCAGAAGTGTAACATGCAGTCGTCCATTTAAATAAATACATCTGCAAGGCAAACAAGAAAAGATCCACAGCTGCCTACCTCCGATATATCACGATATAGCTGTTTAAGAGTGCTTGCGCGTGGGCGGATGGATGGGCGTTGGTACCTGTGTTGACCACGTTTTTGTTATTGTTGTTGTTTGGAAATACAACAATAAATCCGCGATTATTTTTTAAAACTACATTTCTCAGGGAGCGTTTCAAATTAAAACATAGATATAAAGCATGTCCTATTTTTTTATTTATATTAGGATCTACGTGATTATGCCTGCACCAAGTATAAAACATATTTAAGACCCCTTGAAGAGCAACACAATCGTTGATGCTACAAACTTTGCTGAAGCCTGTACAAATATTTTCGGTTTGAAAATTGTTACCAAAATCAGTGCTTGTATTGGGTATAAATGCGAATATCTTTTTGTTCATAGATATACCAGATAAAAAATAACGTTAATGAGTTGATAGGATATTTTTGCATTGTGAGAATGAATTATTGGTTCAAGCAGCTTAGTTTAGCTATCGATTTGTAATTTTAAATGTCACTCCTGCTGCCTTTATTATGAGCGTGTGTAGGAATTTTTCCATACTTTTGCAAAGTATCCACTACTGAGAAATTTTTGAAAGATATATATTAGGACCTGGATTGTAATCAAAGGCCAATTCGTTAATATGGTCAATAATGATTTCATGAGAAATCAAAGGATATACTGGTGGATGGCAATGTGCACAAACTATTAGTATTTGGGTCAAAATCTTCAGGCCGAAATGAATTTTCGAATAATGAAGCAAACATGCCACAGAACTGAGCGCTTCACTACTAGAATACCTTTCAAAAACAATAAAAGGTGAATTGCCGTCGACATTTCTCTTAATGTTGACAAATCTTATAAAAGGTGCGTGGGACATTGTATAACTTGTCGTGTATGTCAAAAATAAATCCCTCCTAGAAAACCCATGAACATGTTTTAAACTTATCGTAGCACGACAAAAATTTGTGATGATCAGATTGTATATATGTAGTTCTAGGAAAAATCTTTTAAAAATAAAAGAAATAAACCGGGTGCGCCTGGTCTACCCACATTGCCAACTTTCCATTTGGCCATATTGTCTGGCTTTTGAAAGTTTAATTATTATAAAAAAAGCCACCAATTCGATTTTTTTACATACCTTACTAGGTGTTCATTATGCAATTATGCGTCAAATTAAATTGGTCCAGAGTAGGTATCATCATTTGTTCTCGAGATATTCGAAGCGAAAAAAAGTTCACGAACGTAAGAACGTACGAATGTACGAACGTAAGAACGTACGAATGTACGAACGTACGAACATACGCACAAACATATAGCTTTCTAAAAATGATGGATTCGGACTCTAGGGACTTCGAAACGTGGAGGTTATCGAAATTTTCAATTCGAAAAATCGAACCCAATACAATAACTTCCAAATGGGAAATTAATAAAAATAGAGGGTAATACGAGTAGACAGTTAATAAAATGTTTGAACTGAGTTCAGTGAATCGAGAAAACAAGATTCAACAGTCTACCCAAATTATTCCTAATATTTAGTTAGTTAGTTAAAGATATTCGAGGGATCTCGAAACAGACCTCGTCATGTGGGTCCCTTTTCGTCCCTCTGCCAAGAGCCGTCTCAGCCAGTACCCGCCGGGAGAATCCTTGGCAGATCCAAGACCTTGACGCCCCTTGTCATTTCGAGCATTTGCTTGTAGGTTAGCCGTCCCACGTCAGCCATAGGGCTGCCGGTAACAGCCAACCTCCTGCTCGTTAAGGCCGGACATTCGCACAGAATGTGCTCTGCCGTCTCCGTATCCTCTAGACACAGGTTGCACACATCATCCTCCAGGATCCCCATCCTTTTGAGATGATGTCCGAAGCAACCGTGTCCAGTGGTCAATGAAACT
>QYTT01084517.1:0-11374 GCA_006980735.1 Dasypogon diadema
GATCTTCTCAATTTTTCTGAGAAGCTTAGAGCTGGACGAGCACGTTTAAGTATACCTGAAAATGAGCCAACTTATTCTGGTGCCCGCAGTACTTGATTTTGGACAAGCCATGACGTATGCGTTGTTTCAAATACTTCGGCTTTCCCATGTACCTTTTTCCATTTTTGCTGCAGATGTACGCAAAACATTGGCTTTTTTTATATATTCCTCCGTCATCTCATAATGTATCAAATTTGATTTGAAAAATTCATATGTTTCCTCTTCTTTCTCACTCTTATCTTTCCCTTTCGCCCATACTTACCACAGTTCCGAATTTGGTCCGTCTGTAAAATATGCAATTTGTTCTAAATCGACCGTTTTCGAAAACAAACAAAACAGTTCTAATATTTAGAAAACATTACTAAAGCATATTATACACGCATTTTGCTGGACAAATCTAGAGAATTTTTTAAAAAACTGTTTTAACATTTATATGCCTATACACATTTTTTAAAGAAATTATTTAAAATGATTAATATATCTTGCTTTATTTATTATAACAATATAATTTTTAAAATATATATGCTGCCCTTCAGGACGTTCTAAATATGCTAACAGTTTGTGGAATGAGGAGGTCCTTGCTGATGTTTGGAGGAAATTATAGTTCATATAAATGAAATGAATGCTTGAACCATATGTCTTGTATGCGGGTATTACCGCAGAAAAGATTGATCAGCCCTTAACCCTTAAATTCGAGCTCTGACGAGGTTGCATCCTCTCGGTTCCACTGTACAAATTAACCTTAGATTTCGTCTTACGTAAATACAAAATATTGTCAATCTAGTAGTTTCTTGGATACACTGATGATGTGGGTAGAATTCCACCAGATATCAACAAAATGGTAGTAAGGCTGGATAATTTTGCAGATCTGCGCTTGCATATTCTTAACAAATAAAAAATAAAAAACACATTTAAATGGATCGCCACATACTGCTGCTAAGCTGTATGCTGTATGAGATGGATTGCTCCATTTAAATACAAAATAAGTTAAGGAAATTTATGTTTTATTGCTATCACTCCTTTAAAAAAGGGAAAAGTTATTAACTATTCGATTTACGATATATTATTCGATGGTCACTATTCATTACTCCATTATTCGATGGTTCAGATTATTTGATAGTGCCTAACACTAAAAAAAAATTACTGGAAAGTTTAAATTTGAAGTTGGCTATTTTAAATTCCCCGAAATACAGAGAGCTGTAATGATCTTCAGCATGAGGTTACTGATCTTCAGAGTGAGCTGAACATTGCATCCAGTGACTCAATGATGCTGCTGTTACCGGAATTTTCTATTCTATTAAGGTAATACTAAAATAAATATTGACTAACTTTTCAAAAACTATAGGGAATTGCATTTCGTTACACACCACCGTTTTTCAAGCTAAAGTCAGAAATGGAAGCAAGAACTCTAAGGATGTATCACCACTGTCTCTGAATCGTTACCTGGCCTTAAATTGAATCGGCGAAGGTGTATCGCGAGAGTGGACAGTAACGTTGCAGCTTATCTCGAGGATTATCTAAGGTTGTCACATTTTCCAAAATATCCGATATCGACTTCGTCGGTATTGGAATATCTCATAGTATTCGGAAGTGCTTGTTAATGTGTGTTTACTGCCCTCCAAATTTTTTCACGCTGACTAATCTATATATTAATTATACAAAGAAAGCTCCCGGTTCCGTATTTCAGCCACTTTTTTATATGGAGTTTCATGGAGCTTTTCTTGAAATTTTATAATGACAACACTCATCCGCATCAGTTCGGGGTTGTGTTCATTACTTTGGGGTTGCGTTCAACTTTGGTGTTAAGTGCGGTGTTTGCCACCGATAAGTATGCAATACATGGATTTATTGGAACTTTTTCTCATTTCCTCTATTATTTTAACCATTCCATCCATAGTATGGATCTGTTCAAGATTTCAGTTTTTGCAGTGACTTTTAAGGGCTAAACAGAAGAGACAGAGAAATGTTCATTTCTGCATGGTAAAATATTTTGCATGTATCATTTTAATTCTTGCTTGCATGAGAGGCCTACAGGGGACACCGCGCCTCTTGCCTTACCTCTAGGATGGTGTGGAAAAAGGCTTGAATTTTAAGGTGCAAATTGAGGGAACACATAAAAACGTTATGCCACTCATATTCAATTTGTGCAATTGCACAGGGGTCTCCTAGTATTTCTAAATTAGAGACTGAGTTATCCAGATTGCCGCATCATTATGGAGACGTTATTATATGTAAGGATTTCAATGTGAAGAATAGCAACTGAAACCTTTCCCATGATTGGTGCTTCTGAATCTTACTATAACGCTGCAACAATGCCTTTTTTATTAGACTAACTTTTTATCGGTTTATGGAGACAATAAAAATATTAATACTCAGGCACTTCATGAAAGGTGCGTCACATTCAGTGATGGGCAAATTGTCTACACAATGTAAATTACGCCATTATAGATTCGTAAACAATGACGTAGTCTACGTCGCAATATTTCACGTAGACAATGTCATCTATGTAAACAATGTCGACAATAGATAATGGGTGCTATCTAGAGAAAAGTTTTATGTTATTTTATATCATGTGACACAAAATTCATATTGTAATCCAGAATCCTCAAATTCTATGTTATGTTACACGACCGCATAACATAAAACTTCCTGTAACATAAAATAACTTCTCAAGTACATTTTAAAAATTTTGTCTTATGTTAGGAACTGTCAATATTCTGAATTTGAAATAAATTAGCATTTAAGTAAATTAAAAATTATTACATTTCTAATTTTTTCAATCAAATTACCTTAAATCTGACTTGGAGAAAAAACGTAAAAGAAGAAATCTACACAATTGCTTCTAAATTTATTTTAAGAGGACACATTAAAATACGAATTTCCTAAAAAATAACATAAAATAAATTTTACGAAACCCATTAGAATAGGGCCCATCGTCCATCATATAAATCAATGTCAAATGATTTTGATCAAATTATAAAAGGAATGTGTGAAGGAACTTTAGTTGTTCTGTTAGCACTACACGGTTAAAATTCCGAGAGTAAATTCTAATACTCTTCTGAGAGCGTCCCAGTTAAAGTGACTAGACGGGCTTCCAGTCATAGGCCTTTAAGCGACAAACAATTGTATTTAGAAGTTTTTCGCTCGTTTCTTACGAAAAAGACCGTATAGTTTATTGGACGTAGTTTCTGTACAACTCTGATGCCATACTATAGAAAAAGAATTATCCTTTTAGATGAGTGCCTACTCACTCTCCTACTTCCCTTTGTTTAGGATCTAAAAATTGTTAAAATCAAAATACCTTTTTTACATAAATATACAAATCTCCAAAGTCATTCTGTATTCCTAACTATGAAATAAAATGGGAAACGTATGGCTTTTGAATAATTTATTAAAGAATTATTAAACTTAACTGCTTATGAAATAGTGCAAACTCCAATAATTACTATATATGCCCTGACGACTTAAAAAGTCATTGTTAACCAATGCTTAACTATAGGTGTAAGCTGTGTTCTTTTGGGCAACAGAGTTATGAAAGCTCAAAACAACGGTTGGAATCCATGGAGTACATAACTAATTCTTCTTCTTCTCTTTCCCTCTTTTTAAGCAAACCCGAGATAAGTAAAGACTGTTATTAATTTGGAATTTATCTTAATGTCAGTTTTGCCCACATTAGTGTATATTTAATTGCTATGATGGGCAAAATCAACTTTTAAACACAAAACCTTTCAATAAGTGCCATCTATTTTCCTGTAGAAGACTTAAATAACCCAATAAACTTTTTAACTCGATTAAATAACCGAGTTAATTTAACCCAGTTAATGTATGGCAACTCTGTACTCTGCTGCCAAAAGAACGCAGCTATAGTGTAATTAATTAGTTTAAATATTTGTATTGCCCCCTTGGACTTAATAAAATCTCAAAGTAATTCTTTTATATGCCAATGAGCAAAAAAATTTCTGTTTATTTGAATCTGTTAAATAAACTGCGACATATCGCAAGCACAAGAATAGGGCCTGTCTACCAATAATTTACATTTTCTACCAAAAGTCTACATTGTCTACGTAAACTATGCATTGTCTACATTGTCTACGCATTGTCTACCTCGGAGTGTAGACAATGCAAATCTACGCGTAAATGCCCATCACTGGTCACATTAATGTACAGTGCGTAACGCATTCCCCCCTCCGCCCAAAAAAAAATTTACAGTAATATCTATCGCGGCTGTATACCTTTCACCTAAATTCCGGCAATTGACGAAGAGCGTTAATTTCTCTGTTACACTGCAACCTGTAGCAAAACGCTTTCAAAAGAAATCATAATTTTATTAAGTCTAACATTAGAAGGCAAACGTGACTACTTTCGGCGTAAGTTACATGTTGTTAGATCTACATGCAGATTCTAAATACGTATATCCAGCAAATATTTCAGGACAGTACACACTCATATAATTTCACATACCCCAAATGATGATTACTCAACTGATGGTATAAAATCTGGTGTGGTTGGTTACGTAATTCTGCAATTACTGCTGGTGGTATTTTATATGGTTCTGAATTCGACGACTAGAGGAAAAGTTAAGAATTCTTCACGACGAACATACCATACAATTGCACATTTATATAATAATTGTCTGATAACTTCAACATTTCTTATTGCATGGAAACAGTCGTGCCTTTACCCAAAATTGTTCCCTCTAGCGTGGTTTCATTGTAGTATGGTGGCAACGCACATGTACATCCCAGGAGACACGAAAGGCCTCATTTATGATAGTTACGATTAAAGGGACCCCAGTGCGTTACAAGTTCCTCATGGACGGAGCAGAGTCCGAAATCGTAACGTTTAGAGAGCTGAAGTTGTTGATGCAAATTAAATACCTTCGAGTGTCGACTAAAGTCGTTGGTGATAATGATATTATTACTTTTTTATTGCACTAAATGGTGACTGTGAATAATTTTAGTAATTATCCATGGTCTTTTGTGGTTTTATAACCTAACAGTTTATAAAGTTTACTCCCATTTACATAAATTACTATCTTGCATAGTATAAATCTTGAAAACAATTTATTTAGTAATAATTTGAATAAAATATAATAATGGAAAAAATTGAGTGTGCAAATTATGCATGCGTAGAAAAAAGCTGTTTATATAAACTCATTAAAACGAGAACACCACCATCTGGTTTGGTTAGTAATTGGAAGTCATCTACATAGCATCAAATTAATGTCAGCATTGTGGAAATGTTCAGACATCTGAGAAGAAACAAAAAGTTGAATGCGAATGAAGGCTACTTTTTAGACAACTATGAAAGGAATTTTAAAACGTAGTTTAATTATTTACTTGAAGTTACATCAGCTAATTTAACCGCCTGCCTCCTCAGGTCCAAGTAAATTAAAATCAATAAAATAATTAGGAAACAAAAAAGGCGTTGTACTTGAAAATTAGGATAATTTAAAAGTTCAAGACGTCAGTGTCACATTATTCCAATGCCCAATGTTCTAGGTGCTAAAGACGAAGTTTTCTAGTAATTTCCACGAGGTGGAAGTTGGTTTCAAGGTCTTCCTTAATTCGTTAAAAACTCGCAGGGGAAAAAAAAGCCTCCTCATTACGTTCTGTGCATGTTTTTCAAAAGCTGGGGGTTCGATACGAAGACCGTTTCCTGTTAATGATTTGTCTAAATTTTTAAGAGGCAATTGTTACTGAAAGTTTTATATATATTAGCGGCGAAAAATGTCACAAACACATCAATATAACAGGTCAAAGTCAATTGTTTTCTGTAGTTAGAGCTATTCACAGAGTCATTACATTTGTTCGCGTGGTGACTTAATCTATGAAATAAAGCAAAACAATTTAGCAGAAAAACTCCAGCTCTGCCCACAGTAATCACAAACTGAATTAGATATGTCTCATTCGATATAAAAAGTCATGTTCAGTTCCTCATTACGTTTTGGACTAGCCGGCGCGACGTTTTCACATTTTCATACCTGAGAAGGCAATTACAGGTAATACTCACACACTGTTTCGCTACGAAAGATTAGACTTGGGTTTTTTGGACGTTGCTATGGTCTCGTCGCGGTGATACTTACAGGCAATAGGGTATCCACCAAAATTTTGAAATAGGCAAAAGAACATCAATGGAGGGCAACCCAGTAGATATGTTTCGTTGTAGCGGTTAGAAATAAACAAGAAACGAGAAGACTATCTTTGCTAAGGCACTAGATATGGGTGCAGTAGTGGACAGAATATGCTCTTCCTCCAAGTACTATCTGTCTATTAATCGTCGCGGAGTCTTTAATGAGTTATAATCGAGCGAGGTGAATTACAGCAATTAATTGCAATCATCGACGGTCATGGGACAGCTGAATTAGAACCAAAATTGCAGCAAGTTGTTCACGTTTTCTGTTTACACTCGGGCTCTGAATGAAAAGTTGAAGAACGGACAGCAAAAAATTGGTGGAAATAGAACTGGTATTTGGCAGCGGTGCGGTGCCATTGAAGCGAACAAGCCGCTCCTCGACAAATATTTCGGCAACCGGAGGGGCGTCTTAGAAGACTGTGGAATCTTAAAAGCCTTGCGAGGAGTGACATCATTCAAGCAATTCCCATCAGTTGTAGGTCACGCATAGTGATTGCGTAGGAAGGCGGAGATGTTCATATTAACAGGCGAGGACTGATTGCCCGCCATCCATCCCATGACTCTTATTGCCAATAACCAATTATTGGACTTGATACCTCTGACCTAGTGCACGTCGGAGTGGCGGCTATGAATTTTTCCCACTCAGACTTTTTTTTTAGTCACAAATTACTCACTTTTGTTTAGAATTGCAGAGTAATCACCAAATCTTCCTGCAACTTGTTGAACTTTCACTCAGGAATTCACTTCAAAGTCACTCTTGATACTGTGGCCGATGGCAAGTGAAAAACTTGTTCACATGAATAAAACCGATTTTCACTTCGAATTCGAATGCTCACATCCACATCCGATCAGCTGCGGGAAATTCGTTTGACTAATGCGAGCTTCAATAGAAAAGCTCAACAGAGTCTGCCTGCCGTTGCCAGCGACCCACAACACAATCGAGAGCTTCCCGCCTTGGATTCTATGGGATGCCCTCACACCTCACCTATGTTGTGTCACCAGCCATTTCTCACTCTTATCGCGTCTTATCACACCCGCCTTGGTTCAAGAAAACCACCACACGACACGGCTTGATTTGGCGGTTTGCGCTGTGCATGTGTGCGGGTATTGTGTAATCTCGCATCAATGGCCAAGCCACTGACTTTGTAAACATTCAGTCATGCAATGTAAATAAGCGCTTCCAAAACTGTTGCACGAGTGAGATTAAGCGTATGCATGAAGGCCCCACTATGCTCGCGGCTCAGCGGTTCCTACAGGCCGGCCGACAAGGCCCTAGCCAGAACCGGGAGGCAGCCGCTAATATAATTGCTTTATGGAATGTTGACTTTTGCCACAACATTTTTGAGGAACTGCAGGGCATTTGTAAGTGCTTTGTTTGGGTGTCAAGAAGCGTTTTCCACCGGGAGAATTACTCGTTATCGATAATCTCATGGGGCTGCAATTAATTTTGTAGTGCTTAATTAACTGACAGGGCGCTCCAAGGAGCAATTAGAATAGCAGCTCCAACTACGCTTCTAATAATGTTAATTTCGAATGGAAAACATCTACGCCCAAACTGGTTCTGGAGAATTTAAAAGAGAAGATTGCGCCACCAGTGCTTTAGGCTTGCATTAATTTTACTTCGGATTTTTTTTCAATTTTTCAAAAGCTTTTGTTTCTCTAGCAAATATGTATAAAAAAAATTCTTTTAATGCATAACGTCATTCTTCCTAATTTCATCCAACTAAAAATGGTTGGTGTTTTAGAAAATCGATTTATAGGCTCTTCTTACAATAAGTTCAGGCTCCGAAAACATTTGGGTGGAGCTTTTGACAAATTATTGCATACGAACTTCTTGAAATTTTTCATACAATACTTTACATAGTGCACTGATTGATGACGGAATATTGTACCTTGTCATGATTGGCAATTCAGCTACAATCGGATCGCCTATCCAGTAAATATAGGAACGCAGGGAAACGTAGGCAAAAGTCGACAGCAACAGCAACGAAAAGAAGGAAATGTTGCATTCTCCTGCTTGTGCTTCTATAAACTTTTGTAACATCTAAAAGTGTTAAATGTGTTAAGTTGGCTACACTTGCGAAACTTCAAATTTTCGTTAAAACAAGTTTGTGTTTATATTAAAATGCATCTGATTCAAAATGGACTCCGTGTCCATTTGTCCTACGTTGCATTGACAGAGAAATCAGCACTGATTTGCACTTGGTCTATTGGCACTACTGGCGAATTGAAAATGAATATCGTTATGGAAAATCTATGCTCGGACCCTTCGGGTGCTCTGAGCGGAAAAAAGACACGCGCCCAAAATGAAATCGATTTATAGCTGTCCTACTGTTTTTCGGTCAGTGTCTACCTTTCGACGTGTTATCTCGAGAACTTTTTGAGCTAGAAACTTAAAATTTCTTACACTGGAAACTTATTAAAATTATTAAGTTCGAAATGGATCTGTTGGAAAACTTCTTCATAGGTTTACCACATGAAACCATTAGTTATTTTATATAAAACATCGGTGTTTTCTTCTAAAGCAAAATAAGTTAAATTTGGCATACAGATACTTCATTGAAATTAAAGCATAAATGCAGAAATTGAACTATATAGATTACGCAACTCTCCTAGAGAGTTGCCATATAAATCCTCCAGCCTTTATTTATTAAATAAAACATTCCTTTTCCTGTTCTGACGACAGAATAATGTGCCAGACGCTATTACCATGTTCTAGAAAATTTTTAGTGTAGAAATATCCACAATATGTATATATTTTTTCTTTTATTTTGCAAAAATATAGTTGTCGGGTATCACAAATTTAAGCAATCGTTTAAAAGGCTTGAAAATATCTTTTGTACAGACAAGACTATAGGACGTCTTGCCTTGAGAATGCAAATATTTCGCATGGTGATAGACAAGTCATATTAAAAAGTGTCCCAAATTTGCTGCCATTTTTGGTGCTGTGCGTTGATAATCAAACAATTATGACAGTTCGATGGTAGGCAGTTCACCAACAACGCATTCTTATTTTTAAACATTATTTCAAAACTGGTGAAAGTTTGACTGCCACTATTCGCAAATTTGTTCCAATTTTTGGTAGACAGAATGTTCCAAGTGCATCAACTGGGAAGAGAATAATCGAAAAATTCGAGGAGATTGGGTCGATTATTGATGTCAAATAATTGACACGTATTCGTCCAGTCGTTCAACAGTGATGTTTTCGGCTGTTCGTCAGATTGTGGTTGCGAGTCCGGGAATATCCATTCGGCATCGTGCTCAAGAATACAATATTTCAAGAAGCACTTTGCAGTGTATTCTTACGAAAGATTTGCGTCTTCATGCCTACAAAATCCAGCTAACTCTACAATTCAAGCCTACAGATCATGTACAACGAAGAGAGTTCCTCAATTGGGTAATTGAACAACAACAAGTGAACGGCGGGTTTTCCAAAAAAAAATTATCTTGAGCTATGAGGCTGAATACTTCGGAAACAAGCACAATTGTCACATTTGGAGTGACAAAAACCTACATTGTGTTTCATGAGAAAACAATGCATCCCAAAGGTATCACTGTTTGGCGCGGATTTTGGGCGGGAGACATCATTGGACTATTTTCCTTCAAAGACCCTGCCGAGAATGCATAAATAGTTGATACTAATAATCCAGTTTTTTGTCCCAAATGGATGACATGGATCTCGAAGACATGTAGTTTTAGCAGGATGGTGCCACCCGCCACATATCACGTGAAACAATGTAATCTTCCGTTTCGGTGACCAGAATTGGCCGCCTAGATCGTACGAATACCTTTGGACTTCTTTCTTAGAGGTTTTTTGAAGTCAAAGGTTTATGTCAACAAACGCACGACCACTCAAGCCTTCAGGGAAAAGATTGGACGCTATATCACTGAGATCCAGCTACGATTATACCAAACCGTGATTGGAAATTTCGTCAAAAGAACACCAATGTGCTAGCATAGCCGAGGGGGATATTTACCATAATTCGCACATGTCAACTTTATGATTAAATCAAAATTGAACTGTATTTTATTTTGAATTTAAATTTTTCGCTCTTATTGGAAGAATAGGGGGGTGAAATGCATCATTTCCGAGAGTGGATAGGCCATCACCGCCTTCTCCATTTCATTTTAATTACAATTTATGAAATTTCTAGCTATAAAAAAAGTTTTCCGGCAAAATGTCGCCTTAATATTATGCCGTATGGACAAGTTTTGAATTCTCCGAAACTTTGCCTGTAATGTTACAGAAGTACCAAACTTAGGGGATGCTCCAGTCTCTTTAAGTTGTCGATACGAAGTCGGGAAATATATGGGACAAGAGTCCAACTATATAACAGTAAATGCCAACAGAGGTCTGATCGCCATTGTATACATTTATCCGGTGTGCTGACCTCCATGAGATACCCCATACGTTTTTCTATATTATTGAAACACTACCTTCGCCTTTCTGATCTTCTTTCAACATTATATTTCCAGCTCAGCCTCGAATCCAGGTACTGATTTCCATAGAAACCTTGATATTATACCCAAACAGCGTAATTGACTCAACACCAATCCCCATTGGTGGTCCGAAAACTTTAAATTTGTAATTCCTTTGCGTTGTAATTTTTTTTACAGAATGTGGGTAATCGATAGAATCACCAATTGAATCATATTTCCCATCCCATCGATAAGTAGTAGGGCATCTTATGGAACTTATGATATGGCGTTAATTGGTCAACATTGGTCATTTTCGTTCACGAAAATTTTTAGATCGTGAAATTGTGAACAGTAAACTTCCACACTAATGGTTATGTTAAATTCCATAAGCTCAAAGAGGATAATCCTATTCATATCACACACAGCACCAAGAAAACTTTCCGTGAATGTGGGCCCATTATTGCTTGAGATATTGAGAGTTTCTCTGAACTTAGCCACAGCTACCTGCGATTGATATTTCGGTAAAGAATCTAGTTTTGATCTTCTGTCACAAGGAACTGTCCAAGGTGGTTCAGGCTTCAATCGAGAGTCCATTTTCCAAATTTGGATGCAATTTCTAAGATCTATAGGGTAATATGCTACAGCTAATATGTACTAGATGCAGGGCGATACTACCACATTTTATAGGACTACCACGTAAAATAAATGTTGGCATTTGCAGAAGGTCATATTGTGTTTACAGTGTCAGTAAAAAATTGTTTTACGCAGCAGAAGGATTAAA
>QYTT01084518.1:0-29282 GCA_006980735.1 Dasypogon diadema
CTCACGCCAACAAGGGAGAAAATCTGCAGACGTGAGCCTTAACTCGCTCGGCCAACGGCGATGGTAAAGATTCGACGAACATCAGCAAATTATGTAGATAAGTAATTCTTAGGTTGTTTGCCCAAGACCTCGTATAGTGCAAGGCTATGAACTGGGATTTTACCCTTTTTTATTTATATACTTTGAGATAGGAGAAAGTGGTCTGACAAATTCATAAACATAAGTCATCAGACCACTTCCTCCTGTGCTGAAGCATCCATAAAAAAACATTTACTCATGTATGAGTGCAAAATCGCAGTTCATGGCTTGGGATTATAGGAGGTTTTGGTTTTTTCCGATGCACTCTTCACATTTAAATATAAAGAAGAACCAATTTTTGCAGGTATATTGGCTTCTCTGCCATAAGAAGAAAGAACATTTTGCTACGTTTGTGTGCATGTATTGCTTCTCATTTTGAGTTCATTGCTAGAGGAAGAGAAAAAATCATTTTGCTAATTGTATTTGTGTGACACAGTACGTTAAATGGATATGATTTTTGCTAGATATATCTTTCCACAGTGTAGTGCAGCACAACTGTGCTTTTTTTTACATTCTGTCCCAGAAAATCGGTTAATATACTGCTGCAAGAATATCTACTAGGTGCCTAGAAGAACTCATTAACTAACTTATTCGGGTTTGAAGAAGATAGGAATAAGTAGCCGAATATGTCCAATGATGAATCATTCGACTGCTTCCCCCTATGTTAAACCGTTCATAAAAAACCATTCTTGTGTGAGTGCAAAATTGTTATTCAAGTCTTGTATAGTTCCAGGGTCTTTGACCATAACTTGATAAATACAATTTACGATTTTTACTATTTTTTTTCTTTGTAAATGGATTTATAGTGGAAATGACGACTTGAGGATATTATGAGATGTCATGTCTTCGAAAAGAAAATTTCTGTAAATATTTTGCATTTATTGTTTTAAAAATGTACATCCTAGGGTTAAACAACAATTCCAAAAAAAAACCCAAAAATAGGCCTGTTACATTATAATACCCCCTTAAGCTCATTCACACATACCTTTTACCATTTTGTGAAATTCATTTGGCTATTTTGTTTATATAATAGCAATTATCTACATGCATTACATTGTCTACATGAAACACAGTGATTGAGACTACCTAATATCCTACCACACGTTAGTAATGGTATAATTTAGGTTTAATAGACAATTTCCCCATTGGTGTTCATATACGACTTTTTTCTTGGAATTTATTAATGAACAATCGTCCTTTTCAAGTAATAGTGTACAAGAAAAAGGAAAAAACCTTAGGCAGAAATGTGACCTCCGTGGGGGTATAGAATTATATCCTTATAGGCAAGGATCAGTTAAGTGTTGGATACGTATTGTACTATAATGCGGACGTCTGAAACTCAATAAATGATTGCATGTCTAGCACACATAGTAGAAATACATGCATACCTACCTCGGCATTTTTATTGTCCTGAATACACAAGACATACCTACTTATCTCTGAAACAATAAAGCCTTTCACATTGTAGTATAAAAGAATTTTTGCATATTACATGAAGTTATTGCTTGTGACTGCGGAGAGAGGAATTTTATTTTCTTTGCAACAAAATATTTGTAATGGCTTGGTTGTATGCCTTCGACAATATTCCATAACATGACATGATGAATCCTTTCTAGATTCATGACGGTGTAGGATAAAATTGCTTTCTTATTTCTGCGAGTTACAAAAATATAGAAAAATAAACTAAGGTCATAAAGTGGGGGGAATAATGCTTAAAGAATGACTGCGAAGGAAAGTGAACATGGTCCATGACAGCAGAGAACAAGTGTTTACAACAAATTGCCCATTATACAAAATCCCCATAATTTTTTGTTCAGTGGTATTATCTGAAAGGTTTGCCATAGGATTGCAGAAAGACCCAGTAATTTTATGTGCAATTATTTAAAAGAGCTTATAGTTAACTGGAGATAAGAAAGCACTAGTGTCCATACCATAAATCTCGTCCACAATGAAGGAACCTAATCTTTGGGTTCGGAATAAAACGTAATTGCTCGTAATACCGCAATAACTCTGGGAAGGATATGTGGTGTCGTCCCGGTGACATATTTATTAGAATGTTAGCCGCGAGGTGAATTTCAAACATCAAGGCAGCGGGCGTGGGTGTATTTATAAAAACGCTGATAATCTAGAGCACATTAAGTCGCAATTAAAATGCTGTCATAAGTTCATACATGAAATATGACCCAGTCGCCTGACTTCAAAGTTTATTACGATCATATCCTGTCGTAAGGGGGACAAAAAAAAAAGCGGAAGGGTAGTTTACAGCTTCCACATGCAAATGTTGGGAAAGAAAGTCGGGCAGATGCTAACAAAGGGCGGAGCAGAAATTTATTATCGCCGCGAAGTTATGCACCGTAAAATAAATAGGAGACGACTTTTATTTAAAAACTGGCAAGCAGACGTAACTTTCAGGACATAGGAGTGAACTCAACCTTATACCATTAAATTGGTTTACGTAAAAGGCGCAGTAGGGCCCCGTAAGCAAACATTTAGACTTGTACATTTGGAGCACACTGCACCCATAAGATTGCGGGGGGTGCGAGGGAAGCAGTTCAACATTTGCAGGTCGTCGAAAAAGGAATTTTCGCGAACGGTGCAAAGTTTACCTGAAAACCACTGCTGTAAAATGAGATTTTTGCAGCCAGTGACTAAGTAAAGCCTTAGGGGTTGGAAATGCGGAGGGATATCAGAAAATCAAATAAAAGTTCCTCGTTTACAGGCAAATATTATTATTATTTAGAGCATGTGAGTGGGGTTGCAGTTGTTCGGTCCCATAGTCAACTCAAGGCTAAGGCGAACCTGTAGTTTGCGTTTAAAGAGTAAATTTATTCTGCGTTTGGACGGTTGTACAGGGTCAACTTCCACCGGAGTTGGGGGTAATTGTTATTTGTTGGAAGCTTCCGCCAAAGCTAAGTTTTACTAAATTGTTTTTGTAGAAAGTTAGTAAATTAAAAGGAAGAGAAATGGTGGTAACCGAATCTATTACGGAGTGCTTTCAACTCGCTGAGGGTACAGGAAAGAAAGGTGAAAATGTTCTGAGATACGAATTCAATTTAAACCTTCATTTTTCCCTAGCCACAGGCTATAATATCAGAGCAGAAAAGTACAAAATTTAGGTGGTCAATATTACACAGCCATTTTACGGAAAACTTTAAAAGAAGACTAAATTCTGTGGCAAAACCACATTTGGAAGGTAAAAGTTCTACGAATTTTATTGACCCTGTGGGAAATTTCCTGAAAGATTTTTCTGGATGAAGTGCGTTTGAAATGCTTTTAATAGGCGAAGAAAAATAATCTTTTAAAGCTCAGAGGAAAAGTTTTTTTTTCGTAAACCTTCACAGATATTTTATGTCGTTGTTGAACTTTTTAAAGACGGTTGTGAGTTTGCTTTTTTGTCCATCATCCCATTTTTGTTCGATCTAGAATGTTTGTTCAACTAATTTAAGTAGTTTAATTAATTTGTATCAATAAAATTTTATCCTAGTGGTGAATAAGTTGCTAGTTCCACTGCAAAGGTTCGTTTGAAAACTTTTAATGTTCAATCAGTGTAAATATTTTCCACAATTCTAAAAGTCTTGTTTAGATTTGTTAAAATCATTAAATTCCAATTTCTCAAATAATTTTTACTAATTTTTTTTTATGAAAATGTTTTCGAATTTTATTTTCAATTGTAGTCACTCGTTTTTGTCTCTCTGGTGATTAACATTACCCGGTGTAATTTTAACAACCGGTAAACATATTTTCGACAATAAATACATTTAAGTAAAAATTTTGTTCATTGTTAACAATTGCTAAAGAAAGGACGCCCGAATTAAAATGAATGAGTCGTATTTTTTATGAAATGTGGATCTTCATTTAAAACGTTCCCAGCCACGTGTGCCGTTCTGATGTGTTACTTGAGAACATCACGAGTAATTGGAACGTAGATGAGAGAGTTATTCTCAGTAACTAGTGTTTGACAGGGGACGTATTGACACTTTGACGACATCGTCTTATTAGTTAGACAGCTTCAGAGAATTCATGAAATTCTCTTAAAAAACCTTGCATGAGCCACCGCCCCTTTTTTTGTGCAAAAATGGAAGTATGTGAATACACGATTCAAAACAGGAAAACTATTATTCGCTTCGGTTATTAATCGATATGCGAAATACCAATCGATTCCGTGCAGTATCATGATCAACCTTCCTTCAGCAACCCACCGCCCGTCAAAATCGCGTCCAAAGATTTTGTGTCCTTTGACCCTGTAAAATCTTTGCAACTCTTCATTCCTCCAAGGATTCATTTGAAGGACGACACTTCCAATGGTACCTACGTTAACCTGTAAGGTCCTTGTAATTCTTGAAAGCTTATTCAAGGTCAAAGTTGAAAAATGTGAATGTTGTAGACAATTTTGACGAAAACATCCACATGATCAAAAATACGCATTGACCACATATTGTCTCTAAATAAACGTTGATTAGAACCCATTAAGGAATCGATCCGGGCACCCTGTATAGTTGTGAAACTACTGTATGGAAGGTATCCACTGATACCAAAATTATTTCACTGCTTTTATATTGCTAGATTTTTCTAAGACTTTCTTAAGGATTCTGCAGAAATCTGGTTTCAACTATGGTCGACAGTATCTTTTCTCAACTTTTTATACTATCGCCACCAAGGAGTGTCGATTAAGGAACCTTTGTCGTCGGATTTACCCTTTAGGTGGAGCGTCCCTCAGTGACCAATCTCCTAATTGGCGTAATTGTTATGCAACCGATGTATTTTGATCTAATCGAATTGTGTAAGGTGGCCACTCTGGAGATTGTTCTCAAACAAAATGTGAAGTGCTGTGATATAGTGTTAACGTGATCGTTAGTAAAATTTACGTCGTGTTTCGTAGGTATGGGTCTCAGCAAACATAATGTAATTACCAAGTCATATTCGTATAACAGTTGGAGTGTCATGGCTATTTGCAAAAATTCGGTTGAAAATTTTCGTATGGCGCTATCGCGTTCTTATTTTTTGCCCTATTTATCTGCGTTTTACCTGATATTTGATGATAAATGTTGTCCTGAAAAGATGTAAGTGTCAATGCAGTCATTGTCAATGCCCGATAAGAAGAAAAAAAATTGAGACTAATTTAAACGCGGAGTTAGTGCCGCATTACTCTGATTTCTGGACAGCTATGCAATTTAAATAAGATAAATGAGACATTTTCTTCAGAGGTTTAGTTAGACTGTGGAAGACGTGAAATCGCTTTTAATATACTTCACAATGGATCAAAAATTTTTGCTGCCTGTAAGATGAAGAACCTTCTAATATTCTGGTTGAATTTTACTAATGAATGAGTGGGACTCATTGCGAGGTTCAGTATAGATTTGCTTTTTTACCGGGAATTTGTTCATCAAATCAGATCCAAAATGCCGCCAATAGTCTTATGTATATTAAAAGTTGTTATTTGGCCCAACACTTTTACAGCTATAAGAAATAACCACAGGCGAAAATAGAAAATAAGAATCTATTCTTTATATAAAATAATATCATAAAAAGAAAGCTTCAAATTTGATTGTATCTTATTTACGCAGGCTAGAAGTGAGCGTTATGGAGTCAAATACGAGACGTGGAGTGCAAATTTGCTAAAAGTAGAGATTTCATCAAACCAAAGATGAAAGTAGCAGCAAGAAATGAAAGACAACTAACATTAGGTAGTTGTTCAAAAGAATAAGTCTTAGATATTTCATTCTTTTTACCCATGAGCTTAAAAGCCTTCCTTTATTCCTTTTTTTTTCATATCTCAAAATCTAATTTTTTGAAGTGGTGGCCCTCAAGAAAATCCACTATTTATTCGAAATAACCTGATTTAGGTGTAGTGAGCCTATAAGTAAGAATTGTCCTTTTTTCGAAAAGAATATACATAACAAGAAAACTCGCTAGCTTCTGTATTGGGTCTCAAACTTATAAAGCCCAAAGGTATACTTGTTTGCAGTGTTTATTTTTCCTACAATAACGTATACAGGGTGAACTTTAACTAAAACTATTAGTGTTTTCGGATGCATCCTTCTAATTTAACAACGATTTTTTCTTTTCAGGTGCATCAAACAGGAGAACTCCCAAACGATTTTAATGCTGTAAGTAATTTTTTTTATCTCTATGTCAGTATAGCTCTATTGCGATGTTTCCTCCAGTTTGAATGTTCCTTTACAATATTCCAATTAAAACAAAGCTATTAATTGAAGTTAGCTGTTATTGGAAGGACTCAGAAAACAGGAATCCTGCATGCTTGTCTTAATTACAACAATGGCTTTTGATATAGCCAGTATTATTAGAAAGCAGCAGGGTTTATTCAAGCTCCACTCGATTCCTTTGGTCATGGAAGCTTTGTGAACAAATTATATTATCTGATGCAAATGGCTCCAAGAATAGTAGTTCGTACCTGCATGTATCCAGGTAGAGTTCTTACGTTTAAGCAAAATGAATGCATGACGTAAGTTTCATCATGTACGTAATATGAAATCTGAAATCTTAAGAATTAAATACCTTGTGAAACCATGAATAGTGGTTCAATTCCCACAAACTAATAATTAATTGGAATCCGATTTTCTGCGAATACATGGTATATAATTAATTGTTGTTGTTGCGTTTGATGTTCTAAAGTGAGGAGAAGTGTAAACAAGAATATCTTGCTGCTTCCTTTTATTGTCGTTTCGTTTCCATAGATTACTTTATTCGTTCTTGTATAATTTCTCAAAATTTGTGATGATTTAGGGGAAAAAGCGTCATCAAGTTTAAACTTCCCTAAACAAGTAGTGAATTGATTATTTAATTTTCACAGGTTACTAAAAGATATTTGGAGTTCCGAATGCTAATTTTGTTGTATGAGAAATTTTTAAAAGAAGAAAATACCTTGAAGTACTCTTTAATTAAAATAAATCCCTCATTAAAGAACCATTTACTTCAAATAGTACTTATAATAAAATTATTTACTGTAATAAATTATTAGTAGTTATTTCAAATTTGTATATTGTAGAGAAAAGCAAATTCTATATTACGTAAGCTCAAAGTCTAAGATTTGAAAGGAAATTGTTTTTGATGCCAGAATTGAAAAACTCTGTTAGAAAAATTGGAAGCGTTTAGGAATTGTCAATTATCATTACAGTTGCTTGGAATTGTAATTAAAAAACTGCAATTCCAATTGTATTTGTAATTGTAATTAATTACAAAAATACTTAAATATCATACAGCTCTGAATTATAATATGTACTTCTCAAGATGATTTTATTGTGGTGACCTCTAGAAAGCAGTGCCCTGTAAGTAGATCGCAAATAATCCTCATTTTATCATTGATTAGTGCTGGTATTATATATATTATAACCTGTATCATCGTTTCCCTTTGAACTGAAAAAAGGTCTGGATCCCTTGTTTTTGTTGTTACTTTATAACACCAAACAAAATGTTTTCCGGAGCTTTTTCATCCTGACGAAAACTATGATACGGGTGTAGTATGAAAGTTTCTGATTTGGGACATATAACTGACGTGGATCGCCTCAACCTCATTCCATATCAGATCGTTTATTCACTAATACTTCCCAGTGCCGTTGTTTTACATAAGTACTTAATCTGACTGGCTACCGGGTAAAATAGAAATTGTTGTATTTTATATTTATTTCCCTATTAGAATCCTTGTTCCTAATTCACTCGCCTGAACTTCCCATTGGTGAAAAAATGAAGCTGAGCTGTAATATACACTAGAAACGATGAATTCTCGAGAAAGTGGTTGATATATGCCCGTTTGATCTTCCAAACTCCTTAATAATATCGGGATAAGCTTCTCTTGCGTTTTCCACTGCAACTGTGCTCCCATCCGCACATCGTTATAAGAGTACCGTGTTATAAGAGAGTTTACTGGAACTACCGTGCAATCTAAACACGATAAGATGGATGTTATTAGTGTTTCACCAATTCCCAGCATTTCTTCAAGCTTTGATTTGTAAGCGAAGGATATTAAAGGAACCTTTGACAACGCCTACGGATGAACTTTTGCATATTTATACCTGCAATGTATGTTGCCCCGCAGCCCCTTACTGGGCTCAATGAGAAATTGAAAACCTTTTAACCCAAAAATTTCAATTTCAATATTGAGAATTGCATGAAATTCATAGAAAGCTCTAATTGTATCAATTTCGGACGGACGGCGAGTACGCCTTTGAATCGATATGCACTTAAAATGATGCACTTTTTTGGGGTGCATTCGGCTATATAGAAAATTCTGGGTGGAAATATAATAAACTTTTAGTGTATTTTTATGTTTTTATCGTTTTCATAAGCCCGTATGCAAACATTCGTTGCATTTGACCCACTTCGCTGTCCCGTGAAAAAGTGTTCAATTCCATTTAATCAATACACGCGCATACGGTGAGCCGCGAAATAGCAAAACTTTATTAACGAATAAAATAGGGCACTTGTGCGTTCATTGGAAATAATTTACATGCAAATAGAGCGAATGCATATATGCATTTGGTAAATATAAAACAGGATCTCATAGCCTGAGCCCAGGTGAGTTAATTTAGACATCCACTGGCACTGGCATTCCTTACTTTTCCCGGGTTCAGTCAATTTATATTCTGCTGAGGTATGGGATGGCACAAAAGAGGTTCCAAATAAGAATCCTGAGGTAGACGTTTTAATTTGCCGTACCTTTTGTAACGGGTAAGAATTTCTCAGGTTGCTCATTCAGCCCCCACCACTTGCCAAATCGCTTAATGGTGCTGAAATTTTCCGACAGCAAACATCTATCCCGTTTGTCAGGAAACAAAAGTCTAACATAATGAACACGCGTGTGTGGTGGGGAACAAAGTGGTTTTTCTCTACTGCCGGTGGCCTCCCGCTGGCATCATCCGCCACGCAGTGCTTTTCCATTAAGTGGGCCATTGAAGAGTTTTTCTTTTTCTACGGGATTGTGTTGAGTTCGTCACGGCTAGAATGGCTCGTGATTGATTGGTTTGTGAAATTCCGTGTCGGTTTTAGCAAGCAGCTCTTTACTTGGAATACTTCCCCCTCCCGGCGGTTTGTATTGACAGCTCGACGTATTTTATTACTTTCTTAAGTGTCTTCTGTGTCAGGACGCTTTTCCTCCATTAATTTCCAATTTCGTAATGACTTGGCCCTATTAACAGCCACTGCCTTTCCTATATCCATGCATTGCAATAAATTCCAGATTTAAAGACTTTAAAACTTAAATTGGTAACGTGTAAAGTGAACGAATTGAAAAGTTTCAACAAAAGGCCTGTGGGAATAGGCAAGTTTTCACTGGTAAATGAAAGTTCTGACAGAGTAGACAGTGAATTCCTGACATATCAGTGGTAAATATGCTACTGGTTGTAGGAGAAAGTTTGACAGGCACCGGTTTTGGTTGAACGTTACAACAAAACATATTTGATTCAAAAATTTCTGTGGGAGATTTAGATTAATTAGTTCAGGAAACTAATTATCTCCCTAAGTTATAGTAGTCTTTCTCTTATACATAGCTACCCCATGAAGTAGCTATTCGAGTAGCCTCCTGCAAATCCAAGAAGAAACATGTGCCTTTTTTTAAGGTGATGCGGAATTGGTATAACATTTCCCAGAAAAGGAAAACGAAGGATAGGATTATGTTTTGGAGAAAGTTTAGGATAGTTTTCTATTGTCCTACTACTACTGTTGCTGAATAAGGATTCACAGAATATCATTGTTCGATATGGACATAGTATCCAAGGTATTCTAACCTTGTACGTATATATATGCTCCGTATGCAACAATTTGTAATTTAGTTTAAAACCTTTCCGAAAAGTAAGGATTAAATTTGGATTTTTAATTTCAAATTAATATTTTCGCCGCATTGTAAAGCGCTATCTAATAACAAATGTACATACTTATTCAGAATTGTAACATTCAGTTTTTGGTATGCTCTCAATGTGTTGATATCTTTATTTATTTTGTACTAGAAGTAGCACCGAGGTTCATCATCTTCACCATTATCGGCTATAGTAACTAGTAACCCTTCTGCAGTCTGTGCTGTCCTTTTACAGCCTTCGATTTTGAGTACATTTTCTCCAGCTAGATATAGGCAGGAAGATCTCTTTTCAAATCGTTAAACTTCCGCATAGGGGTTTACCACGTTTCTGATTACCTTACTCTTATTTCTAGATACGTATCTGCTATAACTTCTGAAGTTCTGAACCTCAAAAATCTCATACCATTTGTTTTACCTATATTGCCCAGTTTTGCCTTCAATTCCGCTAATAACATAGTGCAGAAATCCCACACCGACACCACAAGCACTACCTTATTGTGCCTTAGCACAAGTTCCTTTCCCCCCAAAAAGTCGGTACCTCTCGGCCATAGCCTTTTTAAGTGACTTCTCTGAACTGAATTCTTTAGATCTAGAACTTTCTCTCGGTAACCACTCCTCTGATTGTATTTTGGACTCAGGATCGTACTATCCGATCCCTCCCACCACCAAGCGTTCTTATATATTTGTGAATTTACACTACCATACATATATTCCTGACAATACCGTCATAGATCCATGAATAAATAAAAGTATAAAAGAGTTCAAAATACATTGTTTAATTTTTTGAAGACATTAAGGATATACACGCTTTCTTATATTTAGGGTTGTAAATAGCTATTTTCATAGAAATGGAATATTTAAACTCATGCACAAATACAAGACCGAATACACCGGAGATTGAATACCCTAATTGTAATCGCTAATCACGCAAGCTTACTCTAAACCAGATATTTGTAATCTATTAGCATTTATTCCTATAAAATATTAAAGTACACCTTTTCCCGGTATATGTATGCCAGTGTAAGTTCATAGGAGATATAGTTCCCAAGCCGATAATTACTTTTTAGTATATATCAACAGCTTTTCTTCCCATTTATATAACAAAAAATATAAGGAAAATTGCTATGACGAATACATAACCTGTTGTACGAAAATAACACTCACTGAGATTTGTTAGTTGTTACTGACGTTACAAATAAAATAATTTAAAAAAATAAGGATATTCTGCATGCTCCATTGTTGACTGGTAATGTGATAAATTCTGAAGTTTGGTATCACTAAACAACCAAAGGGAAATGGAAGCAAACTAAGGACATATCTCAACAGATACCTTAAAGTCATAAAATTTGTTGTACTGAAAATAAACTTTGAAGGAAAATTTAAGTTTTACTGAATTCTATGCTAAAAGCATTTCGAAAGAGACGAGGATCATAGAAATGCGTAAAATTTGCCTCAAGAAAGTCCTTTAGGGAATTTTCGTTTAACTCCTAAAAGTTCAACCCAACCTTCGGACTTAATAATGACATTTGGAATTTGCTAAAAGGTTTTGAATTTTTGTAAAAGGCTTAAGAGGTCCCTTTCTGATGAACTAATGAAATGATTATGGCTTTAGCCCATTACTTTCTTCAGAACAAAATATTATTTCAGATATAAATATACCTCAATTTTTGTGAGAGATAAAACCTATTCATAAAATATTAAGGTATTTTTAAAATTAGGTAAATTTGTAATTATATTGAGGTTTAGATTTCCTTTGAACTCTACGTTAATAATAAAATATTAAATTTGGATTCTGACTGGTTACAGTTTTCTGGTGGGTACCATAAGCATTAAATTTTATGTGGGAAATTAATATAGAAATATTTATTTTATGCAATAACGTAACAAGAAATTAATAAAACTACTTTTTAGAATCGAATTCAATATCACATTGTTCAACAATTTCAACTCTATTTTCGGAGTAGGATTGAACAGATAATTGTCTCGTGAATATAATTTGAAAAAGCAAAAATGAAGAAAACTTTTTTTAATTACTTTATTCAGTGTTTTCGTTAAGTTATTTCTTCATAAGACTTTTTATTTTATTTTCTAGGTCCCTAAAATTGGCTTTAATTGTAAATTTGTATATTGTATTTTATATAAAATTTTTTTTCACATGCAATTTTATACTTTGGATGGTTTTAGAGGTATAAACAGGAGAAAAATTAAACAGATTAATTTCGATCAGTTGTAAAATAATATTGCTTTTTGAGGCGTACGAAAGTTATTTCAAATTAATAAAATGGTTGTTACTGACTATCATAAAAAAGATAACTGGTCCTATTAAGAAATCGAGTCATTGATAAACATGGTAATGTACAACTGAAATCGTTAGGGTCTCCTTGTGTTATTTGCCTTGTTTATATCCCAGTAGGAATTTGAACCATTGGTGAGAATGGTAATGAATAATTTCATCGAAGAAAATAAAAGCTAGAATGATAGAAACATAATAATTCAAAAGGAAAAGTAACAAACTATGTTAATGACAGGGTAATGCAAAGGGTATTGCATTAGACAAGTTTGCGTTTTCTTATTCACTTATGTTTCTTTCTTAAATCTCAGAGAAATCTCTCTGATACTTATCAGAACGAACACAACAGGTAAAATGGTAATGAGGAAGTTTGCTTTTATCAGTACATTTCTTCAATGAAAAGATTAATTAACCAAAGAGTATAATTAATAAGTTTCCAATGACATTCCTGTGTTAAATATTCATTGATGTTAGTAATGTATACTGCCGTGTTAACTCAAAACAACGTATCTATACTTTTGGCCGTTTTCGGTTTAAGGCGATTTCTAATATATTTAAGATGATTTCTATCTAATAAATAAAAAAAATACTGTATCTAGTTTTTTAACAGTTAAAATCACCTAAGAAATATGACGTGTTTGCTAAAACCGATATTTATTTTAAAATAGGTTGACAGAAAACATATTTATTACAAAATTACCTTTCATGCAGATACGTCGTCGCTTTGAACACAAGATCGTGGCACTTGGTGAACACAAATACTTTAAATTAAATTAAATTTTGAAGTGAAATTTCCTTCGGAAAGTACTTGAAGTTCCCATATGAGATATTGTACAAGTGTACAAGTTATATTAATATTAGTGAAACATGTTTAAGTTATCATCTTATATCTTGTAAAAAGTGCCTCTTTGAAGACACAAATGAAAGCTTCAAGTGCCAAAAAAAAATTTCATTTATCGATATAAGCAAAAAAAAATGACGCTGTGCAATCACAGCATTACCATCACATAATCCATACACGTAATGAATTTCAGTCATCAGAGAGGTGAACCATGTTTCTGAATACCTTTTTTATCTGAAAAACACTTTAGAACATTTTAATTTCCTACACCTCGATAAAAATGGTAAACAACATACGGATTCTATATCTATATATCTGGAAAAGGATAATAGCTAGGTACGAACTTTGTATACGGATAATTTGTAGGTAACACAATAATTAATTCATTTATGTAAAAAATTAATAAGAGATGTTTCTGAGGAAAATGTAATTTTTGCTAAAATTAAATTTATTGAAAACAGGAAAGAAAATTTTCCATATTTGAGAGGCAATGTTTGTTGAGTGGTAACGTCCACATGAATGAAGTTGATGTCCAAATAAAGCGTAATAAATTATCTGTAAAATAAAACTCATTAAATTTCCGTACGTTTAATGTTTCCGAAGTTATGATTTAATATGTACTTGTAGGTATTAATCCGGAGACAATTATCTCAGTGAGTATGGCAGATGGACCACGCTATACAACTTTTTTCTTAGAACCAAGGAAAACAAAATAATGCGTTTGTAGTTAATTGTCCACGGCTACTTATTCTTACATATTCGTAGCTGAATTTCAAATCTGTATGCAGTCCTACTATACGCAACCTGTCGACGCACCGTTTAGATTTAATTTGCCATTTCGTGAATATTCCTTTGACCTGTAGTAAACCTGTATGGACTTATTTTCATGAAGATCGAGAAACTCTTGAAAAAGTTACCATTTACGACCGCCATGTTAAATTCTTAAGCGTTAAGGTTAAATTCGTAATCATTAGTCCCAAAAACCTATATATCCGTCATTTTGCCAACATCCCATTGACGTTTAGAAAATCTTGTCCATCATATTGGATCCGCCATTTTGAATTTAAGAAATCTAACTCTGGATTCGCAATCAGTGACCTCGAAAACCTATAATATGCATATTTTCATGACGATCGCAAAAACTTTTGAAAAAAATTTACATTTCCCGATTTAAAAAATAAAACTTTCATGTGGCAGCCCTTTGAAGGAGTTGGCCGATTTGGTTAATTTTCTGCAAGGATATTCAGATTTTATCTATTTACTTCGAAGTGTTCTCGTTTTGGAAGGGAAATATCGATTTTTTATTTGACATAGCTGGAGGTTTCATATGGCAACCCTATGAAGGAGTTGTCCAAATTGGCCCATTTATGAACTTGATCTTTCATTTTTAATGAAGTATCTGTGTACCAAACTTCAAGTCTCTAGCTGAAGTCTTTCTTGAGATAACTCGCGGATAGACAGACAGACAAACGGACAAACATACAGACAGACATCTATTAAACGATTTCTTTTCTTCTCCCATTAATGACGATGTAGTTTATTTCTGTGTATCATGAATATTTCGATGCGTTACAAACGTTTGCTCAAAGCTATAATACCCTACATCTAAGGTATAAAAACTGTAATGTCTACCATGTTTCGTAGATGTAATAAACTGTTGTCCTCGTGGCAACCTCATTGTCTACTGATATTATAAAGACGGACTCAAAAGATATTATACGATTCATAACAAGATACTAGGATACCAGAATATATGATTTAGAGTAAGTCACGAAATATCTTAATGGGTAAAAGTGATAAAATGTCCGAGATAAAACTTAACGGCTTAATCCTAAACAATTACACCAACAAATGTGCGAAATCGGCTTTGATATTTATTTCTCAGTAATAGTAGTTAGTAGCACACTCACAAAAAGTAGGTTAATGTTTTTTTCCATCGGTTCCTACTTCCAAATTCTATTTTAGATATTAAAATAGTTTAGTAAAACCTTCGAGCACAAATTGTTAAAATCATCCAAGGGATTAACTCGAAAGGCATTCTCCCACCAAAGCCCCATCCAATTACAACTTTAATATTTAATTCAGTTTTCATTTTGCAAGAACCTCTTTCTTTTGGTAATCAACTGTTTTATCTACTTCGCAGAAAGTTTCAGATCTAAATCTATTCTGTTAGCCGCACAGAAACTTTCCTTAATTTGCTTTCGTACAATTTTAATGAGGAGTTTTGATATTCATTCGATTTGTAAACATAGGCGTCCTTAAATTATGTAAATTTACGAGTAATTTCGATATTGCTTCCCAAGAATTTTTCTATTTTAAAAAGCTTTCATGCCTTCCTGGAGGCATTCCTCAAAGGACCCGGAAATTCATGGGGATGATGAATAATTGGTTTGTTTACTTCTTCCTGCCGAGCAAAATAAGTTTCCTATTATCACTTTCCGATAAATCTAAAATAAATTAACCTTTTCCAAGTAAAAGCTAAAATTCGATACGGCGGCTATCTACTTAATTATTCACAACGCTTTTTCAGAACTGAGAACCAGGAATATCTTTTCTTTTATTTATTTTCCGTTATTCAGACATTTTCCTTGTTTCGGGCTGCAACCACCTTGTTAGGGAACTGAAATCTGAAATCTGCTTGTACAGGTATTGTGCCATTTTGATTGTGGCAAGGATTGTGGTCTTTACATGGCACTGTGCTAATCAGGGAAATTTGTCCTGAAGCTTAGTATTTGGAGTTCCACACTTATACGCCATTAGGTCTAACTGAAATTCGGGGTAATCGCGCAGGTAATCAAGTGATTAAGTTGATTCAATGAATCACTTGTCAAGGACTATAAACGAGCTCCATATGCTCGGCTGCAAAACAGAAAGATTAGGGTTAAGTGGTGTACGTGAAACCAAATCAGTTTTCAGTGTCAAGTGATTTGCCGGTTTCATGGTGAATTTACTCTCGCCTCCACCACGGAATTGCCTACCGGCTGCGTGAGAACTTAACTTGATTAATGTTTGGAAGCACCAAAAACGCTGATAAGAAATTCCGGATGGGGGTGACGCCTCTACTCAAAAGATATTTTCCAGCAAGTCATAAATCAAGGAAGATGCTATCGGGGGATTGTATTTCGTGTCATATTTCACTCATTTCTGCACAAAATTTACTCTGTTGGAGTGGTGGAGTTTCCTGGAACACCGCTACATGGTTTTGCTATTTCTCAGCTTCCCGAGTAACACCACAAATTATTTTTATCGGTCTTTTTAGCAACTTGTCGTAATAAAGGAATTTCAGGCTGTTTTGTCACTGACGTTGAAATTTTTACGACACGACATTTCTAGGGGAGGGGGACCACGTCCTGTCACTAACATGGTTTGTTTTATAAAACAATAAATTTATTTACGAGGAAAAGTATTTTTGCTGTTAGATCCCCCAAAAGTTGGAAGACATGAAACCGTCCCTGAATTTTGTCCCAAAATGTTCCCAAGTTGCATTACAACAAACCAGTCCTGATCCAAAGATCCATAAAGTTTTACAACCTGATTCGGTCATGTTTTCGACTTGATCTACTTCGTAATAGTTCAAACACTTGGAAATTGTTGTTATCTTCAGCGAGGGCAGCTCATTTTATGGTATCGAACCATAATGATTTAAAGTTGCACGTTACTCTTGTCCCCCCCCCACTCCTGCGACTTTATACCAAAAAATTTTATTACTTTATTTTTCTTGTTTTTGTTCCGGACAAAAGTTATGCGGGACTTGTTTCCTTAATTATCTGAGTTTTCGTCCTGAGAGGGATTTTCACAAATATTTTTTTATAAAAAAAAGAAGATTTCTGACCTTAATTAAGAAATTAGGTTCTGAGGAAGAGAAAATTTGAATATTATGATTTTATCTACTTTTGGAGACAGACGGAAAGGATATCATTGTCAAATTTCAGTAATTTTATACTGCTTAACTGTTGTCTTTTTGTCGGGGGAGTAATAATAATATTAAAAGGGTTTTAAAATATTCATACTGTCTTCAAATAAAATTATGTTTATCATCCCTTATTAATAAGCACAAGTTAGAAGAAATTGGTGGGGTTGAAAAGATTCATTAGAGTAGAAAATTCTTTTTTCAGTGAAATAATATTCACGTAAACTTCTTTAAGTGTAATAAATTTAAGGTTCTTTATTAGATTGCAATTACAAAAGTAGGAATCACAAGGACATTTTAAAATTTTGAAAATAACAAAAATCCCAACATCATGTTGGTGTGGGTGGAGTGGATCATGTTTAAGTACACCAATCCTTACATACATGATAATCAATCATTTGCCTCATGGTTTCAATCACGGACAAAACGTATTCCGAGGTGAGCTCATCATCTGCGCAAGAGAGGTCTTGTCATCCAATGTCTGGTAAAAATATTCTGGAGTTTTTCAAAATTATTGGCAAAGTAGGAATTTCTAAGAAAAACTATACTTTAAAAAAATATAAAATATATTTTCCTTTTTTTATCAAAACTCTTCATTCATAACTTATCTACTGAATGATATAAAAAATTTACATTCAAATATATATAAAAAGAAAAAAGATACAAAAGTACACTTCACATCTTATTTTAGCTTGGACAGAATTATTGGCGCACTTTCAAATTGCACAAAAAACTTAAATAATAAATTCACTTTCAACACTTTGTAGTTTGGTAGGTAGTTATTTTCTTTTAATTACCATACTTCATTTAATCTTGTTGGCATTCACCCAATTTAGACTAGAGGGATTTTTCCCCATGGGGATCCAGTTCTTGCGAGAGGGAAGTGAGGGAACGAGCGGAACAACCGTCACGCGTTGGTTTTCTGGATTTTCGTTTTCTCTCTTTTGGCTTTCCTTCTCTGTTTTTCACACAATGGTGATTGATAAACTAAATATTGAAAACACCAGTCTTTTTGTTATTTCTGACCTGATTTTTCTCCCTTTTCTAAGAACGCTTCTTTAAGATTTGCTGGAAATATAATGTTTTCCCAAACGCCTTTCTAATTCTTGCCATAAGTGCTCAATGGGGTTTAGGTCAGGTGATTGTGAAGTAGTCGGTAAGATGTGGGGAATGTTGTAAATGACCCACATTCGGACGTCATGAGCCATGTTCTTTTTCGCAAATCCTAATGAGTTGAATTCCCCTATCTAAAAAACTTTTGAAAACCTGCCTTATGGCCAGATCATTACTTATCTCAATAGAAAGAATTTATTATCTAATTTTTAGTCGGGGTTTAAAACCAAACATTTGCTCTACTGCTTTAATAAGGATAACTGGTATGAATATCATTTTGTCAATGATAAATTGAGTGTGCTTGTCCTTGGTAATGTGTAGAGTTCTCCAGGGTTCAATACTCGGACCTTTATTCTTCAATAGTTTCATCAATAATATGTCCATGGTTTTAAATAACTGTATATATCACATGTATACTCAGGTTTATATATCGCGGCTAATAGGGTTGATGTATGACCCTATTTGCGGATTAATCAATGGTATTTCCAACGGCATAAGTTTGAATGCATCCACATTTTCATCAGTATAAATTTTTATTATTCTTTATATCATCCAGTTCCATTTTTCTTGTGTTGAACTCATTTAAACTCACGGAAAAAATGCGCACTATTTGTTATTCAATTTCCTAAACAATACTATATCTTTATTAGATAAGTCAACCATATATGTAAATTACAATTAGAAAAATATAAGGCTTATCTATATAAGAGATATAATAAGTTATATACCTATATAAAAGGTGTAAGAGATAGCTTATAATGTACTAAAACCGACAGCAATTAGCCTCTTACATCGCGAAAAATCTAATAGACTGTTCAGTTTTATCTTAGTATCTTCAAGAAGTATACCAAGTGGGTTTTCAGTAAACAGAAAATCAATCAACTTAGAAATACACATTAGCGAACGAAAAGAAAACCTTTTCAATTAACTTTTTACTGTGTAAACAGCCTGTAATTTCCTCTACAACGATTTTTGCGATCTTTGCGAAGAATTCTTCGTTAAGATTTCTCGGAATTGGAGAGAATTTATTTTCTTTTCGACAGAGTTTCTTCTTTTCAAACAGATTTGAAAAATTATTTTCTTGGCCAAATAGTTTTCAGAATTTAGAAGTAGGGAACTGATTAGGCCAAACTATAATGGAACACTCTAACCTATTCCAAAAAGTAAAAAACCGATTAAATATTCTTGAAGTGTAAAGTAAAAGCTTTCCTAGAGAAAATATGTCAAGAAAATTCAATCGTCTTTTTACTTTTTGCATATGCTAACATATGCCGTTATAGTTGCCCATGAGTCTGTGAGAAAATTGTGGAATGAATGAAGTGATAGAGATTTTCCTAAAATTTGTTATAATCTGAAATGGCCTTATGAGGACACGATTCGCCCTACTGCTCATTCGAATCAAGGCCTGAATGAAGAAGAAAAAAATGATTCTTTAGGAGCGGTATCTCTAGAGTTCGGTAGAATCTAAGTGGAGGTTAAAAGAAAATTTGCAAGCAGGTAAAATCGCAGCCCTCATGTTATCTTGACTTTTTATGGAAGGCCTGATCTCCTTAAGTATAAAATCAAAGTCAGTTGGAGACATCCGGTATAAAGTTTTTATACAACCTCTCTTCTTCGCTTCTTAATATCACTTTTTCTTTTGAGGAAGACATTATTTATCGAATTTTTTCTTTTTTGTTTCATGTTCGTTTCTTTACTATCTAATAAAATATAACAGCTATGGCTGTAGACGTTTTGAGCCTCTTCTTCTACATAAGATTACGAAAAACTCTGTATTGATCAAACTTTTCTTCTTCTCTTTATGTGGAAACACTATTGAAAAGTTCTATACCAAATTTCTCTCAATAACTACTGTTCTCTCATTAAAAAATGTTTCTTCGCAATATTTTCTATATAGTGAAAACAATTTGGCAAAGGACCTTGTTCATTCGGAAAAAAAGAACTTTAAAAACAGATATTTTCAACTATCAAGGAAAAGTTGCAAAAATATTAATGTCAACCACTTATGGGCTTAATTTATTTCCAGAACTATAGATTCCATTACAGAAAGACAAATTCTGAGCATTTGTAAAGCATTTATTCAAATTAAAATAGAAGAAGTAAGCAATTATGCAACAAAAGACAGGACGACAAGATGGAAATCATGGTGTCATTTATAATCAAGATATGTCCTTATGCTTTGAATTTGCACTATTCTGATGTACGTTAAGCAGATGTTAACGTCTCTCCACAAATCTCATTAGCATAACATAAGACTGGCAAAACCAACGCCTTTCACAGGGAGTGATATATGCGATTTCATGTTGAATACGTCCTTTATCTGATTTAGTGGACAGTCCAATTATGGCGTAATAACATTTGAGGTAAAATTATCTTCTTATTCTTTACAGTTATAGTCTAAAATTATTAGTAAGTTGTGGTGGTGGAATAAAGATAATTTAAAGTATCTTTTAATCGTAAAACCTTTGACCTTAATTTTTTATTAAAAGAAACCACGTCTACTAAAGAGTGATAATAGTTCTCTGATAATTGACATGGGTCTGGAATCGACCGAAAGTAGCACTTTTAAAATAAAAGCTATCAACTTTACGCAAAGCTTTATAAAGGAGCAGTGTAAATCCCATCTTGATTGTAAGTGATTTCGATTTGCATTTGCATCTGCATCCATTTTGTGGTAACCGTGATGCTACCTAATCACTTCCTCTACAAAAGTATCATATTATGTCAAAATGTGAAAGTATGTGACTGTAGTGATTTACAAGTAAGACAAGTATTATGCAAATTACATTTTTGGAAGGTTTGGAAGGGAAGAATTGCGGTATGCAGTTATAAAACAATTTAGACACTTAATCTGATTGCTAGTTATCGAAAATGGGATAAATTTAATTGAGCAGTAGAGCTCAATAGAGTTCAACTTTAAATATTAATGAGAGCACACGCTATATTATAGGATAAAGTAATTTATATTACGTTTGTTTGTGCTGTTACCTTCGAAACCACATCTAGAGTTTGCATCTAGCATGATAAAATGGTATGTAGTCAGCCAATAAATTCTAACTAAAGAAAATAAATGGGGTGAAATCCTTTTGTATTGATTCAACCCTTAAATGAGGTTGAGCGCCTGACTACTCCACCTCTTCAAATCAGCATTTCTTGTTATGGAAATTGGATTAATAGTAGTTTTTTGCAATCTTTTTTTTTTTTGCAGTATAAGACGCTACTCCCATTGAAGATGCCATGCTTGAAACTCTAGCTTTCTAATAGTATATGTATATAAAGAGCGTATTGATTTAATTAATCACCAAAAATATCTCCAGAACTACGTGTCATACGAAGAAAATGTTCTAGACTGCAAATGTTCTTCATTAACAGAGATTCAAAATAATAGTACCAGTTTTCTCATAGATGGTATTACTGCTGCTAATGTGCTAATACGAATTTTAACTTAATATTTTCAAACCTAAATCCCTATTTCTTTTATTACACATTCGAGCAATCGTAATAGGCATAAGAATAGCAAGACTTTCAATCCTATAAATCTTTTTGTTATTTATTTAACAGCAACACGCCATAAATAATTAGAGAGCAGTAACGAATCGCTATCTCACCAACAAAATTGTTAAACATTACCACAGTTTTGCTCTATGCATTTTCTGACAACTTTGTACTAATATCTGCAGGATTTCGAACTTTATTGGATGTTTCATTTCATGTTTCACACTCGATTGAAAATTCACGGAAAACCACATCTTTAAGATATCATACCCAATGAAGTGACCGATCCACCAAGCCCAATTCACTGTCCTTAAAACACTGCAATTAGGTTTGTAGGTTAACATACTTAAAAGTTCGGAAAATTCTTAGGTTAAAGTCCACAGTGTTTCATTTTCAGTGAGCTCAATGAAAACCTGCAAAATCGACCATACTTTCTGAGCCTGTCGGTCGCTGTGTGAACGTTGTTTCGGGTGCCCCTGACTCAGATGCAACGGCTTAAGTGCTACGTCAGCGTCTTTATAGTCATTGGAGAAAACTCTAGCAGTTAAACTACCTCCCGCTTCCGTCTCAACGCAAAGGCGTGCGCGCCATCTAGACAGTCCAGCGACTCTCGGCAGATTTAACCTGAGAAACATGCCCTGGATAGATCTTGTCGTCAACCACCAAATAAGCAGAAGGAGCTCTGCGAAGCACAAGAGAATCCACCATACATGACCCATGGTTATTGGAGGCGATCTGGCATTGGCGGAACCTTTTCTGCGTCGCAGACATAACATATAAGTCATTGAGGGGACGTGCAATGAGGGCATATAAAATAACGCCATATGGCATTATCTGATTTTCTAAATGCGAAAAAGGCCTTATTTTGTCCATTTGTATGTGCTCGAAAATAGCCTGAACTATGAGAAAACCTTCATAGAGCATGCCGCACGGTCCACGGAGGACAGCCCCCTGGGATAGAAGACAGTAACATAGATCCCCGTAGAGGCCTCTGGTGGTCCCGTGGAATCTGGGCGAAAATTCAAACGCATCGAGAGCGGCCAGAAAGTAGTCGTGACTGACGTCATCAAAAGCTTTATATTGGTCCAATGGAAATCATAGACATTCGCAGGTCGGAGTGATTTTAGTAGTCATATAAGTGTTTGGTTACCGCAATATTGATATTCTTATCGGGTACATAGTAGGTCTTCCAGTTCTCTATTTTTTTAAAGTCTCTCTTGTTTGGTATCAGGCACATCACAGACCATCGACAGTTAAGGGAAAAATCTGTGAGGCTGTCCGCTGTAGAATTGAAAGTCGCTTGCTGTTATTTTTCTCTTTCCTATACAAGTTTAACACGTTGACTACCGCAATTAGCATAAAAGCTTTCGTGAGAGAATTTCGTGTTAAAATGCCTTTATCGTGAGAGAGCTTTTAAATGTCACCGGCAGTCAACATGTTATAAATGGAAAACCTATAGGGGGTTGTAATCATTTACAGCTATACAGAATGCTGTAGGCATGCTGATACTATTTGTTTGTTGCACATAAAGACCGGAAGGGAACTCTTATAATTCCTAATCACTAAAAAAAGTAAAATAGGTCTGTAGGTAAAGTCAGAAATTCCCTTATTAGGTGTTACATAGAAATCCATTGTTGAGTGTTATCATATCAAAATATAATAGGAACAGCTAGCTTATACAAAAAGTAGAAAGTCGATTGAATATTCGTGACAGTCAAAGCAAAAAGTTTTTCTGTTTTCTGTTTTTGACTTTAACCATTATGAAATCCTCACATATTATAGTGTTGGTCCTTTATGATTGATTAGGCTTTTATTGCGTGCCAATTATACAGAAAGTTTGGAAGCTTACTGCTCCTATCTTATATTTCAATATTTTTCTGGTTTTTAAGTCTAGTTATAATTTTTACGGCGACCTTTTCAGTTTGTTTGTAGTGAAATAAAGCACATATTGCAGCATAATAGCTTAAATTCCAAACCACTAAAAGCAAGTTACCTTAGAAGTACGGAAAACTATTTGAGCTATCCCATCAAAGTCAAATTTTGGATATCGGGGAACTAGCTGATGAAGTATTCATATCCTCCAGTATTGCATATTATTACGTACCTACATGGGTCCCCTTTACAGCATTGAAGGGTCTACTGCAATTTATTATTATACGCTATGAATTTTACGCGCCGTTGGTTAATAATGAAATTCCCTTCCTTTGGTATTTATTCCAGCGTGCGGTTTCAAATGCCGCAGAAGAGAAATTTTAGTTGGAAAGGAAGGCTTTGTTGCCGATGACACGTGAAATAAAATTTCGAGACCGTAAATAAATGGAAGATCCTTTAAAGGATTAAACTTTAATTGCCTCCAAGGGCACAACTAGAACAGGCAGGTACTTATGGTTCCACATTCAAGTCATATCTCGTCTGTAGGAAGAGCACTTGCAATGCTTTCGGATTAACATATTTTCGCCATTTTCCCTGCCGCATGCTGTATATGCTCATCCCTCGGTAAAATTTTCAGCAGTGTTTTGCATACCTCGTCGACCCAATTGGGTATTCGACTAAATAATTTTAAAAACCTTCTCCTCGTCAATTCTAACGCACCCGAATATATCCTGGCATGTGCACGGGATATCCTGACAATAGCCAAATTGCTTCAATGGTCGACATTTAAAACTCAAATTTGGATCATGTTGGACGGGATGTGTTCCGCTTCTTCGTCAGGATCGACTATATATGCCCGTTTGATTCAATTTGGAGATTTAATCGAATTTCTTGTTAAGCTGAAGCTATTCAATCCGCAAGGGACCAAATTGTGGCCAAAGTCGATCGATTTCGGACAATGCTCATATCTAAGTAAATTCGGGGCCATTCTCCATCATTGTCTATTCTACACGAGGTTTTACGAGCTAAAAACTTTTGTTGATTTATTTTTCAGGGTCTAATACCCAATTATCCATTGTGTGCCGGAAGACCATTTTTCTGGGTGGAATATGGAAATAAGTCATGATGCTTTGGTACGGCGCAAAAAGATGGGACGAAATATATGTAGCATACTTTTTTCAATGATTTGTTTTGGTAAAATAACGATATTCAGTGAGAAATAGGTAAATAACGGAGATATTCACTCTCAAAAGGGGGCAAGGTGTAAAAAATGTTGGGAATTTCACAGATGTTGAATACTTTTTGAATTCAATTTGTTTGTTTCCTTTTTACGCTCAATTATTTCAGGCGAAATTAAATGAATTTTATTATACAACAAGGACATAAGAATGGAAAACAGTTCTTGGAATATTTAACGATATCTTGAGGAGATTTACGCAATAGTCGTCATTGCCAATTTACTAATTGCTTTGTACGCTTGTCTTTATACATAAAATTTTTATTCCTTGGGGTTGTTTTTTTTATTCAAATCTTTGTACTTTTTCTTACCTCTTGATTAGCATATTATATGGTTAGTCAATGTTTTCATTGATGAGAGGTAACATCATCAAAGGAAGATAATTCATGTAGCAGTAAAATTTGTTTTACAAATTTTCTTTCCCCCCATCGTTATTTATTCAAAAGATAGAAAAGTCAGGTAACCTTTAGATCATTGAGGTTTAAAGACGATTGTACTTTTGTTTGGTATTATAAAACACAATCGGAATAATATACTTGCTAATTTTATTTTTATTAAAAGCTTCATTAAGTTAAGTAACTTCTAAAAAAAGAACCTAATTTATGTCGGTATATAATAAAAATAAAAATAATAGTCTTGCAAAACTTCGAACCTTATCGGAAAAAACTCCTTAACGTCGTCATATTCTTAACTAGTGTGCAGCTCGATATGATAAGTTAGGTATAAGGTTAAAATGGCGGCCGGTCAGAAACCACAAAGCCGACCTCTCTCAGATCTAGAAAATAGCCTATTGCAACACCACATAGCTTGGAATCTCAGCTGAAAGAACTCTTATGGAACAAATAATCAGGAGAGAGACTAGAAGCAGCCACAAGTGTTAATGAATCTTGCCTTTTTACTTAACCCCTTTTTGCTAATTTCCCCAGTTGGTGGAAAAAAGTCCTGGGCATTCAGAAAGAAGGTGTTGAATACTTTCGATTTACTAATGAAGAAGCCTCTTTCTGAAATCTTTTTTTTTTCAAAGATAGTTTAGGTCAGTTCTGTTCAGGAGACAACCCTAAAATACATACAGGACAGCTTACATGAAAGGAAATTGTCAGGAAAAGGAGGTTGGGAATTATTTTTATAATCTTAAAAATGTTGCAAGTTAAATTGATGCGGCTTCCAAGACAAACTGCCTTCTCTAAAACAGTCAACTAAATTTCCAGTTTAATTTAGAGTTCAATATGACTTCCAGGTATTTCACCTCAGTTTTATGTTGAAGGATAGTATTACGCAGCCGTGGTAGGGTAAAAGGAACAAACGTTTTTGACCAGTTCATGCTCTGACCGCAGTTACTGATTCACTTTTGAATATTTTGTAGAGCCATTAGTCCATCTAATAGAGTCAAAAGGAACTTATCCGAAACCCGAATAGCTAGGTCGTAACCATAAGGTACAGCTTTAATTACCTCCGCTTCAAGAGAGACCAAAATATACGAGAATATACCACCTTGCCGGATAAACCTGCACATCCACCCTATTGCACTACTTTTTTCCAGTTCGGCTTTTATCACCAGGGCTTTTAGCGTCATGTCGATTCAGTTGCATAAAAATGGTCCATCGTTTGTGGAACTCAAAACTTGGCTAATGGCCTCTCTTGAGGCATCATTAAAATCACCTTCGAAGTGAAGACAGGCAGGATAAGGAATATTTTTTGTTTTTTGTAAGGTCCTCACTTCGTCGTGCAATCAAATTTCGCCAGATCTTCTCTTGGTGCAAGCATGCTGAGTTTATAATGCGAATTACTATATCGGCCATTTCGTCTGTTTCTTCTTAACTACACTTTGTATGATACCTACGCAACTCCGGTGTATCGGAGTATCCAGCAAGGCCACTAATAATGGGAAGATGGGTATTAAACAGCGGCTCTAGGGTTCTGTCACAGATCTCCGTCTAAGAAATATCATTCCTTCTCAAAAAGGAGGAAATGCCGGCATCCTTTAAAAGCATCTTCCTAAGAACAGTGGATTCACTTTTACTCTCTGTGGTTTCGCATTAGCTCCACCTTCGTGCATTCGGCCTTTGGTAACTTAAGTAGATAAGACCTATTTGAGAGCTTTCCTACTGAACAGGATTTTTTGAAGGCCGTGTGGTTATTTCATTTACAGCTTCGTCTATCGACTTTGTGGGAAGTATTCCGTCAGCTTCAGGGTTCCCCTACGAGTTTAGAGGTTCACGTCATGCGTTTATATTGAAGATGATCAAGTAGTGGTCCGAAAATGACTTCTTGTTGGGAATCTGTAATTTTTCACCGATCATTTCCTGTGGAGTACTACTGTTTTATTTTTTCTTAATCCTAAGATTATGGTTTCTGTAAGACAATTTAGGTATAGCACGTGCCCAAACTAAAGCATTATTCGTTAAATTGTAGATCGGGTGGATGAGTTACCGGTAGAATCAGGTCCCGCTTATTTATATTCTATGTGGAAGAGCAATGAGCCTAAAAGTGGCCTAAGTTCGAGGAGCTCACGTGGTCTCACACCCTCTCAAAAAAAAAAAAAATCCACTGTGTCTGATCCTTTCTCATCACCAATATTTAAATTAGCAATTTAAAAAAGTCGTTTATTTGAAATTAAAATGCGTAATAAATAATTTACAAAAATTTCAGTTTAACTCAAAGTTTATGTAAGTTCGAAACCTGAAAAATATGGCATTCCATTTTAGTGTTGTATAATAGGATTTTTGAATGTGTTATTAATTTTCTTCAAACTGCTAACAGATGATTTGTGACGATAAAATTTCAATAAAATCTCAGATTTCTATAGCCGAATGAAAAATGTAATGAAGAAAAAATCGATATCAGGAGCACGTTCCAAAATTCTTCTGGAATTTAATTAATGTTCGTGACACTTATACCTCTGTAGAATTTATTGTGTCGTATCTCGTGATGGGTCTCCCATTTTATTTACGATGTTCGTTAAACAAAGTCTTTTCAATTAATTCTCCTGGATCTTCCTTTACCCAAGTAGAAAATGCTACCACTTGGAGTATGGTTAGAAAAAAAAAACAGAAAACAATTTATGACTTTCAATTTTATTAATTGTTGTGTGGTATGGAAAAGAAATGTAGCAGTTACTCAAGTAGAGATGTATACATTTACATACGTATAAATTTGTTTTTGAATGTACGAGATTTTGCACAGATAAATAGTAGCTCCATTATAGATTTTATTAGAACAATATTTCCTTGGGAGGATGTTGGTGAAAATGTCCAGGGATCTCTAATTCAATTCGGTTTGAAAGATTTTAGAACAAAATAGCTGTTACAGGGGTATATATATATTTAAAAAAATGTTTTAATGGAAATAATGGTTTTTGAATTTTCTTATACAGTAAACAACCTTTAAATTTTTCATAAGAAAGTAGTGAAAGTAGCCAGCCCCCTGGTGGAAACTTTTAGATAGGTGAGAACAATAAAATTCTGGTTTATTATAATTATCAGGAAAATTAACATATTTTTTATATTAGGATAATGCAATAAGCACTGGCTTGTAGAAAATGAGCTTTATCCCTACATCTAATACATAAATTGATGCTTCCGATGTATACATATAAAAATATCGATTGAAAAAACGATAGATGAATTAAAAAAAAACTTCGTTCAATCTTATAAACCAAATCAAAACTATAGAGTAAACCATATCTTCTTTTTGTTTTTCTTTCTATCTTCACAGAAAGGTGCGAAAACGCTTTTGCTGCGATTCGAAGTCATCTCTAGTTTCACGTCTTCATTATCTTCGTAGCACCCATCTGACTTATATAATAGCCAGACTGCATTAGGGCGGTCTTTCGAGAGCAACTTCTGAACTCTTTTCGTAGTCGATAGATCTTTTACTTCCTCTCATTTGCTTTTCAAAGGTATTCTTTTAGACCTCCTCTGTTAACTGCTATTCTGGATTAATTACAGAGTCTTCCAACTTGGGCCCTTAGTTTTTCTAGCTCCTAGTTCCAACACCTCTCTGCAGTTTAGGAAGCAAATTGTTTCATAATAAACTATTACTAGATTTTGAAGCCGGATTGAGACAGAATGGAAATCCCTGTAGGTCTCCATTGATTCCAGTTCAAGTTTCTTTAAGTCAACACGAACTAGTGCACCGCTTCTATGTTGAAACGAATATGTCGTGGTCAGGCAATTTCTTCCTCTCTTGAAATGTGCTAATTGGTCATTCTCTTCATCAGATCTCTGCTAGTTACGATTGAGTCCGAGGCCTTCTGGCGAACAGTGTTGGTGAAGATGGGGTATTTTCCCTTATTAGCTACTTCTAAACAATCCTCTATCAGGAATTTTAAAAGACACTTATCTCGTTTCTTGATGTCGCTGCTCCTCCATATCAATTAAGAATTAATACTGTTTGCGGAACAGCACGTTTAGTATTGCAAGTCAAATTTTCCCTGGCTTCACATACCTTTAATTTATTTTCTACGAACCCAAGGTTCTTATACAAAAACAACTTCAAGCTTCTCCTTACACTGAACGAAAAAATCGAGGTGAAATTGTCTAAACCTGCTTAGGTAGCTTTCTTTTATATGAAGCTATAAAAATTGTGTAAAATTGCCTAAAAGTTTGGGTAGCTTACACCCTGTTAAAGAAGACGAAT
>QYTT01084518.1:29302-75739 GCA_006980735.1 Dasypogon diadema
GAATTTTAAAAGACACTTATCTCGTTTCTTGATGTCGCTGCTCCTCCATATCAATTAAGAATTAATACTGTTTGCGGAACAGCACGTTTAGTATTGCAAGTCAAATTTTCCCTGGCTTCACATACCTTTAATTTATTTTCTACGAACCCAAGGTTCTTATACAAAAACAACTTCAAGCTTCTCCTTAATCAAACTTTTTTTAAGTTCAGCCGAAGCCCCTTTTATTTAAATGCACTGAGGCAGCCTCCATTCGGTGCCAGTGACGTCATTAAGTCGGACGTTCAGACTTAGAAACGTTCAGATTTATTCCTCCGTTCTTGACGGCCCGCCTTTCCGTCTTTTTTTCTATCTTCTCTTCACGGCATGTGTTTTTTCTATTTTTCGTCATTTAAAAATGATAATAATGTATCTTTATTTTTAAATAAAAAAAAACAACGCGTTTTTATTTCGATTGCAGTCCAAAAATAAAGCGCCCATTGAAAGATATAGGGGTGCCAATTTACTCTGGTATTTTTGCAATTTTAAATTTGGAAATAGATCTACATTTTAGGTTTACCGGTAAAATGAAGCATCGTATGCAGAACTGTCTATAGCGATTCTGTAGCTAAAGAAAAAAAAACTGCCTAGGAATAAATAATGCCCACATCTTAGAATGCCCAACAAAATTCCAGCATAGTTTAAATCTATAGGAAAACATTCTTAAATTATATATTAATAGATTTCCTTGAAGAGAGTTTTAATCTGGCCTTCTTTGATAAAATATCCATCCAAATTTATAGCACTTAAAACAAATTCTCTCAGAGGACCAAACTTTGTAGTCATGTACCTCCAACATTTCCTTTCAAACTCCTTAAATTAGGGACCGTATTTGGTTATCTGCTTTGAATCCTAAATTTACTGCCAGTTCTTAACCAATACAATAAGTGTAGCCACCATCTACGATGTTCCCAAGTTGTACAGTGAATTCCCTTTTATTGTCGAAGCAGATCAAATACCTACAGCTCGTGTGAAATACAACTTTCTTTTAATTGCATGCCTTCTAGAAAGTGGTAAATGTTTTGACTGTTTTGATTAATGTGTTTGCCCCAAACTTAGGAAAACACATTAATATCCTGTCTCGATACTTATTCTGAAAAGATTTGTTTACTTAAGTCACAACTCTGGGAAGTTAGCACTAACAAAATAGCCGGTCGGCAAGTGCTCTTGGTTTTCGATCGATACAATGTTAGTGTGCGATAGAAATTGAAATGTCCAGAGATTTTTTGGCGAAAAGTCCTTAATCAATCAAAATCAGAGCTTGGCACATGTTTGCGAAAATCCTGGACTTTTTTAAATCTTTCCCCCACACCAGATTCATACAAGTATTTGTCAAATACATCCATGAGCAAAAGATACACAATAGTACATGGAGTTCTCAAGGGGACGTTCATCCCTACAGAATTTCCCGTGGCGAAAATATGTATGTACATTCAGAAAATGTTAATAATTCATCAAAGCATATAACCGCGAGGGCAGAATAAGTGAATTTTCCTGGCAACACAGGCATCCAAGAAAAATTGTTCCTTTATTGAGAGGATCTCGAATTACAGGAAAAAGAAAATAAGTTCTTAGGGGTGCTTTTATGCAGAAACAGCAAAAATTATGATTTCCTGTTTAGACGAAACGCAATTTTAAAGATTCCTTTCAACGAATCTAAATATAGCGGACGACGGGAATATAAATTACCTCCTGGTAGGAAAAAGTCCTGGAGGATTATTTAGAAAAACATCGCTTTCAACTTGATAGATATTTTCGTAAGCAAGCATTTATTTTGGCTGAGGACCGCATTCAGGATGTTTTCCGAAAAACAGAAATCAATGAAAAGAGAACTTGATACTCATTCAGTCTTCAGTTTAAAAGATATCAGGATCGTTTCATTTGCTGCATCATTTATTTGTGCTTTGAAATCATTAATCGAAGCAGGATTCGATTTTATTTTGTTTCGGATATAAATAATGGACTGCTTGTGCAGCAAAACGAGTTATTGCAGTTGTTACATGTCGAAAATGCATTGGTGCTTAACCTAGACGAAATTTATCTTTCTAAGACTGACCCAGATATTCAATAAGAAAATGCTGTTGTAGGGAATTTGAAAAATATCAATACTTATGCAAAAAATGAATAAATAACTAATTTTTTCTCATGGAAACTTTTTATGAGTAATATGCAGGTCTGTCAGATTTTGTGGCATAATTGTAAAGAAGCAGTGGTATCTAGTCATTGTCAATATTCGGAGAAATATTTTAGGAGCAGAAAACTTCTAAGAGGCAACAATTTGGATGAAGTAACGTAAAGAATTTTAGACGGGCGAATGGTTAAGTATTAATGATGAGGGTGATCAATAATTACACGAAATCATTGCAAATGGAATGATCTCAGATAAGTAGAAGTGGAATCTTTCAAGCATTACTATTCTATAAGAAGCGCATGAGGGTACCTAATGATGGCTTCGAGTAATCATGAAGGTCTTCTACCCGTTCATGGAGATATTGATCCAAATGAAAGAGGCAGAGAGCACATTTAGAAATTCATCCACTTTTTAAGATATTTGAGTTTAACGTTTTTGTTTTTAAAGACATAGCCTAAGCTCAGAGGACAAACCTATGATGCACACAGCCCAACTTAGGCGGAGCGAAATATTTAGGAAGAGGAGATTATGAAATTTAACTTTACAAATGTTGCAGGTGGCAACAATTTTTGGGATTAAATTTTTACTGTGTTACATCCCAGCGTTTCAAATTCTCTCAACCACTGATATCTAGATTATTGTGCCCTTTGTAGGAATGGAACCCACACCCAGACAAGAGGAAATCTGCAGAGCTGCATCTCAACAAGATTAGCAACAATTTCAAATCATATTTCACAATTTATTATTAGAGACTATGAGGATATTAAAGTAGGTTCTTTCCAAATTATTTTACGTCTCCTTACCGGAATTCGTCTTTAATGGTATGCGTCAGAGTCCTCCTAACTAACGGTGTTTCTTATTATTTTGATCATTTTTGTATAGACTATCTGTCCCATAGGACGCATACAATATGGCCTACAGTTTCAGTATCACCCAGACAAAATTTGGGATCTCCATTCTTCTGAGGTGATATTGAAAACTTCCGTACCCGGAGAAACCAATCAGCTGAGTGTTCCTCGCTCATCGCTCCATACTTAGAACTTTTTGCTCAGTCTGCTTGACAGACTAGTTCTTTTCTTACCCAGATCAAACTGTTGCCCTATTTTGAACAGGTCCAACTTTGGAGACCGGGTCTTGCTTATTATCCAAAAATATCTCTTGATTGTTATCCAAAAATGTTAGGGTTCCTTTTGCTGGGAGCAATGACTATCATCCCTACTTTTATTTGAATTTCGTATCATCCCATAATATCATGCAAAAATGAATCATTCAGGTAGAATTAAATTATATGTAAATTCTCTATTTTTACTATATCTCAGCTTGAAAAAATCCATGCACTTGCAGAAAGTATTCTTATTCTCATTATGTTAAATACATTTTTCTTATTGGCAGACTTTGCTGGGATCCGAATTCGGCCCCCAAAAATTGTGTGCTATCGGATTATCCATTGAACCGCGAACATTTTGTGGGAAATGGGAGTTATAAAATATTTTTCCCCAATTATTGCTTGTATGCTCGCAAGATCACAAATATCCAGGTGCAAAATACCACCAATACTCTACCATCCAACACAAATATCCAGGTGCAAAATACCACCAATACTCTACCATCCAACTTTAAAAACTTCAACACTTTGCCATCAATAGTTTAAAAATAAACTGAAGAATGCTTCCAAAAAAATAATCGCAAGAAAATTACCCTGAAATGTGCTATCACATTTCTAAAAACAATATTAGGTACATAAATACAATATTTTTTCGTTTCACTTCCCTTTTGTGAATTAGTGGTGGGGGAGGCTAATTTAGAATTATTAACTGCTTTCAAATTCAACGCGGTGCAGAATTAAGTTAGTGAAAATTGAGTTTTTTACGCCAATATTGCTCCCCGTGAGTTTTGTTTATTTGACTTAATTAGAACCCAACGTCTTAGTTCTTCCCTCGCGAAAAGAGAACCTAATTAATCTTACACCAACAAGCAAATCGCTACTTTTGGTCTAATTATAAATCCATTTTGACTGCTAGAAGTATTCTGTGGGACTGAGGGTTTCAAGCGATAAATCCGGCTCTACATTTTGGTACACAAGACTTTCTACATATTTTAGACGCAATCATATAGTTGAAGTACGATGGCGGAAGATCTTATCAGAAAATGTTATTTTCCGGATACATTGTCCCTCTTTTTTGTTTCCTGTAGGATGTGCTCCATAAGGAGTTCATCTTGCACAAATTTTACTCAAACCTTTGTTCTACCATTTCTTGTTCAGTTCAGTTTTTGTCCTGGAGCCATACAAGGAAGAATGAAGGAAGACAAGCCTTAGGATATTGTTACCCATATACGAGGATAAAGTATATCTGTGCATGGTTGGATGTGAGGAAAAGTCAGGCGAACGCCAGTAAGTAGATGAAAGCGGCACGAAAGTTTCCGTTGTGCTGCTCCTAACTGGCTTGACTCACAATCCTTCAACTCTTCTTCCCCATAGTCTTGCAATTGACTTAACAAGGCTAAATAAAGTTGTTTCATGTTATGCTAAGCAACAACAAAAAAAAAATGAAAAACTAGACAGTGTTATCCGTGAGTGTGAGATGTTGTGCTTACCACGTTACAACAGGGTATCATCTTGAGTTATCTTTCATGAAGTTTATATTCTCAAACTTTGCTTCTCTGTTGCAAGTGCTGTGAAGGACTATTTACCTCTTTAAAGAAAATTACACCAGCCGAACTAAAATTTTGCATTTTAACAATAATTTTATTGTTAAAATATGAAAATTATATTTGAATATAGGTAGAATTATTCACTGGGCTACAGAAAAATATATGGTGAGTCTTGACAAATTTTTCGAAAGTATGGTAAAAGTCCTCCTAACAATTTTTCATCACGTGAGATTATATCTTTTATTTCAGCGTAGGATGGGAACTCTGAGCACAGAATCATGTCAAAGCTTTTAGAGTTAATGCAAACAGATGTTGATATGGGTCACTGAAACTGACCCTTCTATGTTGTCACGTTTTACGTAACTCAAAAGTAGAGAAAACTTCCATAACTGATGTCCACATGTTTGACTTTACCTCATAGATGCATTTAGGTATGAAACTCATTGACTAAAATCTGGGACAGTTTGATAGACTCTTTTGACTGTAGCGGCTCTTAATTTACGTGATGGAATATTCTAATCAAAAGAAAGTGTATAGAATAGACCTTTCGCCCTAAAAATACCTTTTTTTTACGATTTGAGTACGTTAGATTGATATGTGTGAAAATATGCTTAAATCAGGTGTCCTTGCCTTGAACATATTCCTTCAGAGGACATTTGAAAAAAAGTGAAAGAACATTTTTAGTATTTTTGTGGTCATTCTTGAATGAGTTGGGATAATTTGGTGTGATTAAATTGGGACTTATGTTTATGTATGACAACACGGTAATTAACTGAAGGGATTAAAGCAAAATGGAATTTCGAAAGGTTACTATACCAGGTTTAGATGTAGACAGGACTGGCTAGTTTTGGTTTATCACTACATTCCCTTTAGCTTAAAGAGATCTCAGAAATTGAGTGGCAAATTGCGTTGAAAAACAGAGCCTTAAGCCTTTTATAGCTGAGTTTGAACCCGTTAAATCCTTTTTCAAAGCCCACTGGCAATATATACAGAGTGTATAAAAAGTAAAATATCTCGAAAGAATGATCTTGCCAGCCCAGATAGCGCTCTAGTCCTTATCGCCATCAAGTTGCCCTTTTGCGCCAAACATTTTTGTCTCAAACACATATAAGTCTATTAATTTTAAAAGAAAAGGGGCAATAATCGAAGGCCTTCGCGCTAAATGTCCTATGATCGAAATAATTCAATCCAAGATCAACTGCGTATGACATTGCGGCGAGATATACCGTCTTGGACAAGTCAGGGAAAGACTCTAACAAACCAACAAGGAAGAGAGGTATTTATTCAATAAATACCTTGCGCATTTCCCGCACTCTCTTCGTGAATCAGAATCAGTAGAATCACTTTCAGACATGTAATTATATTTAGATATGGATTCTTTAGTATCAGAAGCCTCTACAAGAGCTTGAAACTCTGCATCAGTAAGAGATCTACTTACCATGATGAACACAAAATTCACACTGAACTACATGCCGCAGTGAAATATTTGTACCAATCCTAAAAAAGAAGTAATCACAAAACAATTTTGTAAGAATAAAAATATGAAACCTTGGCTTCCTTAAAATTATATATTTTTCAAATTTACAATAAATACTACCAAAAATTTACGTAGTGCTAACTAGAAAGAGCAGGATTGTTAAGGTGTTGATAAAAAGCAAGAATCCATTTCGATGGCTTTGATGCTGCCAGTTGATAAAAACTTAGACTTTTCTAGTGCTAAAAATTAACTAATATCAAAAAATAATTTCTTTTACAAAGTTGTAAATGCGCAATTAAAGTACTTTTCTTATTGATATTTTCTTATATTATCTCAAACGTTATATAGGCAACAATTTATAATTCAGTAGAAAGGAAAAACAAATCTTTAATTTGCTTAAGTGCTTTTCTTATTGATATTTTCTTTTTCGATCACATTGACCCAAACGCCACATAGTAAACAATTTATAATTCACCAAAAAGCAAAAACAATTCCTGGAATTGGAATAATCCTATTACAATGAGCAAAATTAATAAAAGCAAAGAAAATATACACTAGCTAGAAAAAGTCTGCGTACACCTATTAATGTGAATTTTCTATATATTCTTTGTATATTTACAGTTTACGAGATGCTAATATAATATACACTGAGTAAATGCAAAATAAAAATCAGAAGCAACAAAGGTCATGAAAATTCGATAGAAAAAGTCTGCGTACAGTCAAATTAAAACTGTAAATAATATTAATTAACCTAAGATTTAATAACTAGTTGCACACCCTTTAATTTTGAGGACTTCCTGCAATATCTTCTGCCTAGAATACGCAAGTTTTGAGGTTTTCTGAGCACTGATGTTGTTCTATAATTGCTGCAGAAACTCTTTTCAACACATTCATCAAAATAATGTGATATTGACGAATTCTTCGTTCTAGAAAATCCCATAAATTTTCGGGAGAATTGCGGTGGTTCATGTAACTGTTTTGCGACATTATAAAGCAATCATAACCTCACAATACCCATACCGGCTTGAAGTCATTATCATGCATAAAGTAGTATTTATCACCTAATCCAAATTTTTCAGCACTTGATTCTAAATTCTGCTTTAAAATATTTGGGTAGTCAGTTCATGGTAGTAACGATGAACTCTAATTTTCTTAGTTCAGTGCAGTGAACCACACCATGACTTCACCACCACCATTTTTCAGGGTATCAGATTATTTTTTTATTCAACGTTCTGCCTGATTTTGTCCAGACGATTTTCCGGCCTTTTATCCCAAAAATATAAAATTTACTCCTCATTCGAAAAAATGACTTTCTCCTAGAATTTATTTGACTTGTAATAATGTATTTGTTTGCGAAGATAGTTTGACTTCGGCGATTCATTCTTGAAATAAAGTTCTTCTTGCATGCGATATGCCCGTGAATCCCGGCTTTTTCAGTATTTTTCAATTAGTATCAGCACAAAGTTTTCTTACTTAACTTGTATTCGATGTTTTTTGTGATTTATCCTGCTGTTGTTCGAGGATCTTTTTTCACTGCATTTATAATAATACGTTTTTCTCTTGGGTTCGACATTGAGGAACGACCAGAATGCGATTTTTTGAGGTGTTAATACCCGTCTTTTTAAAACTTTTCACCGCCCATAGCAAAGATGAATGTCGTCTTCCCAAAATATTGCCAATTTCCCGAAAACTTTTCCCTTTTTTCCGTAATTCTATAATGCGTTTACGCTCGTATACACCAATTTCTTGCCTTTCCGACTCAATGTCATCTAGTGCGCCAATAATACCACTCTGATGTGTAACTTTCGCATATGTTACGTTAACTGCACTATTATAGGACCTACTGGTTTAATTAAATGATGTGAACAAACAAAAATCCTCCTGAAATTTTTACAACATTTTTGGGAAATAACACAATTTTGGAAGTGTACGCAGACCTTTTCTACTGAATTTTCGTGACAATTTTTGCTTCTGATTTTTCTTCGTTTGTCTTTTCCAACCCTCAACGCGTCTTGCCTAACCCTCTACTAGTCTTGCCCAACCTTAAACTACTGTTACCCAACCCAGAGAAAGGTTTCTCAGAATCAAGCTATGTAAAGTATCATTCACTTTGCAGTATTAAAAAAATCGCTCGCACCATTCTTATCCACGTATTTTGCTCACCTTTGCCCAACATTCAGGAAGTTTTACCTACTGTTCGAAATTTTTCTCACAACTTTGAAACAGATTTTGCAATATTAAACAAATTTGTTTTTCTAATTTCGTCCGGGCGTTTTTTCCGATCTCACATAGTTCGTCTCTCCGGTTGAAAAGGGTTGCTCAGCTAGACAACTTTTCAAGGCCTTTATCCAGTCTATCCAGTCTCTATTCAGCAATGGCATATTTCATTTGTTCAAATACGTGGTTGGGGTTGTTTTGGAGATATTTTTATAACCCACCCTGTAGGTCATCACACATGGGTGGGAAAAATTATTTATTTGTTGGGCAAAACTGGGCAAAACTTAAGCAAATAAATCCTAAAATTCTTTTTGTGAAATTCTAATTTGGGGGTGCTAACTTCACAGAGCTTTAATAATCAGTCGTAATCACTTACATTTTTATTCAGAATAAGTACACACTTCCATTATTGCAATATTTTAATATAAGTACTTAGTTTATAACACATTGAAGCATTTAATGTCTGTGCTGCGAACTTTCGATAGAGCACAGAATTTTTTGTCTTTAAATTTAAATTTCCGGTTTCGAATTTTAAGTGATTACCAGAAAATATTATTAATAAAACAGTGATAACACGTCTAAATGTTTATCAGCAACTTATCAGGAAATATATTTACTTAAATTCCCCCGAAATTTCAAAGTGGATAATGGTATATAAATGCGTTGTGAATTGAATCAGAGATGTAATACGATTCAGTGTTGTTAATCGCGTTAATGTTTTTCGCTCGATTGTTGCGATTTCTGAAAGTTTTTGCAGAATTCTTTAAAACGTGGAGATTGAGTTATTACTAAAAGTGAGCTTATCTATTTTAATTTTGACAGGGAAAAAAGTGTATTTTAACGAAGTGAAAACGTATTTGACACGGGGTGCCGATTTGACGGATGTTGACAAGTTGAAAATGAATTTTATTTGCCAATTATTTTCGGTAGTTTTTCTCTGAACTCACTTGGTGCTATTGTATTCCTCCGGCAACTTGACCGAATTCGGATTCTAACAAGTTAGTTGTTACGTAAAACTCCAAAATATTTTAATTGGGATGCAGATGCAGTTTGTTTGTGACTATTTTTGATAGTGGAAACTGGAAAGTCTGCTGTGGGCAATCAATTCACTCCCCCGTGAGGAATACTTTTGACATCTTGCTTGCATGCATTGCAAGTTCTGGTTAATTGTCCTTGGTTGGCTTTGCGTGTAAATGCTTACAATTCCCAGTAGGACCGGTAAGTTTACAAAAGTGCTTAAAAAACTACTTCCTAGTAAGAGGAAGTACATACTAAGTACCTTATACAAGTGCTTATTTTTACACACGATGTCATAGACGGTAAGGTCTTACTTTTTGCCAAAATGTAAGCGCTTATATAAGGAAATGAGATAATGACACCAATGCCACAAAAAACACTGAACGAATTTCACACGCAATAGCCCACCATGATAATATAAATTGCATTCTCTGACTCGCTTTCATTTCTTACGATTATGGGAAATATTTTTCACTTAGGTCCAGTCATTTCCGAATGTTACCTTACCGCCAGCCTTCTATGGAATGTATTCTGTAAGCAGTTCTCTAATATCTAACTTATAAGTAGTACAACTTACGTGGTAAGTAGTTATGCAATTTGTTTTGACAGTACTCTACTGACTAATATTACTACTTTATTTTTTTGACACCGCGTTAGTCATCTAATTCAGTGAGGTTTATTTTTAATTTTTTGAGTAATTTTTTTCTAGCCTCGCTAGGATGCAAGTTTTCTCGGATGACTTAAATTCCCTCAATGGCAATTCCCGCGTTCTTCGGCGGGGTGGAGATCTGGAGACTCTCAATTCTAGGTCGACTGAGATGCTCGATCACTCTGGTGGTCTCTCAGTTTCTTTCTCAGTTTGGTACTGTTGACGATCTGTGCGTCACAATTTCCGGGGTTGACTCCGATATCTCACCTCATCCCGCTATGTCCAGGGCGATAATGCCCGTTCTGGATGATATAAGTCGTGGCATCAAACAGATTAGGGGGGAACTGGGGGTTTGAATGTCGTTGGTTGCTGCCATTTCTGAGTTGTTGGACTTCCGCTGACATCGGAGTTGTGTGCCTTCCCGGTGGTTCCGGGCACGGAGGGGTTGGAGGTTCCGTCTGCAAAGCAATGAAAAAAGAGAAATATTTAAATATTCTAAAGGAAAACTTGAAAGGGAGTGCGGATAAGTTGGAACTAGGAAATGACTACAACTTCCAACAAGATAACGATCCGAAGCCCACTGCCGAAGTCGTTCGTTTATGGTTTATTTATAATACTCCTTACATCTTAAACACATAAACTCAAACACTAGATTTTAATCCCATGGGATGTGCTCACGAAAGCAGAGCACGGTGCATTTAGAGGGTTAGATTCCATTAATTTCCTCAGTTCTTTCACATACTTTTTTAATTTTTCTCATATTTTTAGATATGTTATAATAATTTTATATATAACCACTGTATATGATTTTTGACTATTACTTCACTAATATTTTTGTTACTATCAAAAAGTGGAGAACTGCTACTAAATTTCTTTATACCACAGACCGACTAGGTATCTCCATAATGATTCCATTTGAAATGACTTCATTTGAAAAATACTAAATAGGTTTTCAAAATGATTAGAAAAAAGTGTCGAAATTAGCATTCTGAAATGTTTGCTTTTTGACAAAAATTTCGAGAATTAAGGGAAGCCTACTTGACATTTTTTAAATGGAATTATTATGAAGATAGTCTGTCTAGGGTATTAAGTAGTTGCATAAAAAATGAAGTGAGAATGTAGAATGAACTCCAGATCTAAAGTTGTTATTTTTCCATATAACAAGGCATTAAAATGATTTTTATTCAAAATTTACTCCTGACTCTTCGAATTTTTAAATGCATAGAATTCTTTTTCCCTGGATTTTTCACTTCTCCCCCCGTAATTAACGTGAAAATTCTTTTGCCCCATTTCCTTTGAACTTTTTCACTCCTTGGGAATAGTTCAATCTTTTTACATTGTCGTTTTTCCGGACTAGTTCATGCCGTGACTAAAAGAAGCCTACGCAGCAATTTTTTATGTTTGCTTCAGAAAATGCTCCTTTAAATTCTCTAATTACCGTGAATTTGGGAAGAAAACACACCACTTCTACCGTCATTATTGTTATACTGCTCCTTTCCTTAGTTCGAGATGGGTACATCTGGCAATTTTCCCATGGAGCCCCTACAGCATCATGATAATCCATAATTTCTAATTACACCACGATAATTGTGGCAAGGTACAACGACCCTAACTGCCGACTGATATTAATGCGGAAGTGGAAATGTTCCACGGCAAAAATATCTATTTTACTAATTCGTGACTATTGTTTTTCGGTATTCAATACCATCTCGACATTTTGAGTGTCATATTCAATAAAAAAAAATTTATCTCCTTTCAGGTTGACGACCGTATAGCACGTACACGAACGTTACCACGTTACCAGGATATACGGAATCGCAGAACACCTAGTAGTAGCGTTTTATTGTCGTGTTCAATAACTGCCTGTCCCATCTTTCAAAAAGTTTTAATCGGTGAAAGAGCACTGAAATACTGAAAGCGTAAAAAGTCGGTTACAATGCTATGGAATTGAATGAAAACTATCTAAAAGCAATTGAACGCCCTCATGTCCAATGAATTTCACAAAATGTGCGGATGGTGGAAGTACTCGTATCTGTGAAAGCACTCAACGATGGGATTTCTGCGATAATTAGAACCGAGAGAATTAGTGCAACATGGCGCAATGCTACTTGGTGCTACTCGTCGTCATCATGTACACAGGTAAATCCTTTTATTCCTTAGATAATGGCAAACACCTTTGTAATTTCGAGCTTAAACTTGAACCTCCTTTTGGTTCCTGAATTAAGTATAGGTCAAAATGGAAGGATCGAAATTATTTGTTGGTGGTGAATATTTGTGATGTTCTTCAATCGACTGGAAATAGGTTCGATCTCAGGAATTTGATTAGGTATATCTGTGGAAGGATTTCAGCAAATAAATTGAATGTGCAAGAATTTGAGATAGTTAAACCGATTGCCAATGGCAACAATAGAATAGGACTTTTTTAATTAAAATTCTAAGAGAGCTTTTCTCGTCTTTTTATCATCATGTTTATGTGATTGTATTTAAATGCCTTTAGCGCTCCTTTTTTTCTTATCAACTTTTAATTGAAAAGATATTGGCTGGTCCTCTAATATTAAGAAGCGAGATTAATTTCGAAAATAATTTAAAACGATGAAAAAAATAAATAAATAATTTGAAGGACGGAATGATAACGAAGGTAATATTAAATTATATTTATCAGGTTGTGTGTTGTTGAAGTATTGGAGAAATGAAATATTGTAAGACTTAATTTATATAGCCGCAGAATTTGTGGTGTTGACTACATCTCCAGCGTCCAATAAAATGTAACTTGGGTTAGGTAAAAGGGACGGCCTTCAACTAGGCTTCCCATCCACCTCGCAAAGATACAAAGAATTTGTATTTATAAGTTTAAGGGTACTTATCTATTATAAGATTTAACCACTCACCACAGCTTCACAAATGCTTCAAAAAACCAAGTAAAGTAAATTGTACAAAATTTGCCCTGTGGTAGGCGGAAACATTGTCCTTGGGCCTTTATCCAAAGCCATAAGTAGGCCATCTGGAAAGTCACACTCATCCAATGATAATCTAGTCTTACATAAATAGATTACATGAAAGCAAAAAGTATGCTGAAGATAAAAACAATCCTATTATAAGACTATGAATCGCATTTTTGACCGATTTAGCCCAAAAAGTTGCTAAAAACTACAGGTCAGTGAGTTTTGGATAGTTTTTAATAAAAACGCCTCGCAGGCCACTAGAAGAGCACTTTCCTACCTCAGAGATAACTTTCTTCAACCGTTTAATCACAGCACAATGCCCTTGAATCGAGGAAGAAACCTTTTAGAATATTAACAGAGATATAACAACACCGTGGCAGATACTACCGTAGATATACCGATGAAATCGGTTATAGGGATTACTGAGATAATTAGAACAGAAATGCAATTAGTTAAATATGTTCTCACATGGTGGGAGGTATACCGATGTCCAGAGCAAAACAACCACAAGATATCTATCGAAAACGTAAACAATAGAGCTCTCAGTTGTACTCAGGTATCCATATCGGATCTCAGTTTCAAAGTTCCAAGTGGATACTTCGTTTTAAGCGAGTATTCAATTCCAGATGAGTAACCGATTCTGTGATTTCCAATCACAATTATTAAATCTATTTCTCAATTTTTAAATTCAAATATTTATAAATAAAAGTTTGTAATTTTTGCCTCGAATTCAGTCTATATTAAATATGGATTCTCCCAGTGCTAGTTGAGTGGACTTGATTTACCGGCGAATTCCTAATATCCAAACAGGGATTTTTCAAATTCAAATCTCACATATTTTTCATATACATTATATCAAATTTTGTCCTGGCAAGCGTGGTTCAGTTGGTATGGTTCGGACCACTTCCACAATTTAAAGGAGTATTTACAATGTCAGAGTAGAGTAGATTGTGTTTTTTTCCATAGTAGCCTGTGTGCACAATGGGGAGTGGATTTTGCTTGGACTTGCGAAAATTGACTCAATCGGCTCAATTAAATCAATTTACGAAAGTCAAAGCAAAATCCACTCTCTATTGTGCACAGAGGCTACTATGGAAAAAACACAATCTACTCTACTCTGTCATTGTGAATACTATTTAAATTTCAGAGCAATTTGAGGTGGAATACTTTCTTTTTAGGATTAGGGGATTCCCATAGATGTAGATAACTTTAGCAAATTAAATAGAAAAACATGAGAGCTTTTTTTTACGTAAAGTGCAAAAAACAAATTCTTAAAGCTTTACAATTCTGTAATATTTTTTCCAAACAATTTTATTTAAGGATTGCAAATTCAGGAAATGTAATCCATGTATGTAATTTTTTTCGTTACCTTATGCATGGGTATGCCTCGAAACCATAAGTGATTTCAAAATTTGCTGCCACAACACACAAAAGCATAACAGTTGTAAAAAGTTAATAAATGCAAAATTAATTTAAGGACACTGAGAAAGACAAGTAAAAAATACTTTTAAAGATAAACAATTACGTTTTAATATCAATTATAAGATTTGGCGGTTATCTAAGCCGCGTGTTTTTATATTTTAGCATAATATGTATAAAAATTACATGGAAAGAAACAAAAACGAGAACAAAACTCAAATTAAAGCTGGAAGATTTAAAAATTATTATGTAGTAGAGAAAGTACAACTAAAAAGTAAACAACAAAGAGGAAGAAATCATTACACAAAAAATATATAGCTTTGGTAGGGAAAAGTTTTCTTTGTGTTATTTTTTAACTTTTTCTATTTTTTTTAAATTGAGTTAATAAAACACAGTTGATTGTGATAAAAATAAATTTACTTACAAAAAATGTTCAAAACTAAAAAAAAATCAAAAAAATCCAAAATTGCCTTGTGCAACTCCAATAAAAAAATGCATTTCTGTATATTCACTTGACGTGTCGCTCATCTCTAACATTTCCAAGTAAAAAAAGTTATTTTTTGTTAGTTTACACACTTTTTATCATAATTAGCCGTAGGAATGATAAAAATATACAATAATTTATTTTTTTGATCAAATTTCTATCTTATGAATTTTCCACCTCAATATTTTTGAGCGTATTAAGTACTACTTTTTTTGTATTATTATAAAAACTTAGAGTCTAGCGCAGTTTTTAAAGTTACTCAGGAACTAAGGAATTGCCTTTTTAAGTTTTTAATTTAAAGTTGAAAATTCAAGTCTGACTCGTTCGAACGTAAATTCTCCATTTTAGGTCAAAACTTTTGTAGCTTTCATTAATGTTACGAAGTTGATTATTTTATGCATGAAAGTACAATTCATAAAGAATGATTTACAAAAAAAAACAAAAAAAAATCCTGATAAAAACTTTCTACAAATTTAAAAAAAAAATGTTAAAGCTGATCCGGTTGGAAATTTTCAAAAATCCATTAAAAAATCATAACTTGAAAACTCTCTACATTCATCTGTACACTCATCCCTTATGCAAGTTTAAAGACGATGTTGTCCAGTGGAGATGCTGGATCCTGTGTTCCCAACTCGAGGGAGTTATATGATCTTCTTTTAAAAGTGGTATCGGCTTCCGAACTTTTTATTAAACCCGAACTTCTTCAATCGTCATTTTATTATAGTTTGCAATAACTTCATATTTTTTAAATTTAGTTTGTCTGTAGTGGTCCCACTACACTACTTCTTTGAATATGGGGTTTGGGTTATGGTTTATGGTTCTTATGGGGTTTTCGAAAACAGTTTTTGCTACTTTATCATTCTTTTCTGTAATTATCCCTTTTTATCAATCTTTGAAAATATATCTTATATCATCTGCTTTTTTCGAATCGGCTGAGCCAGCATTTCACAGTATTTTTACTTACCTTCAAAAGTTTCGTATCTTAGTAGAAATAGTTTTCGGACTGGACAATTTTCCAGCGTTCCCCTGTTAACAAAAACATTTTTTTAGGCTTCCTACACGGTTAAAAATTTTGGAGTAAATTTTAATATTTTTGGTATTGTATATATGACTACACCAGAAAAATATTAAAAGCTAATCCTTGGCATATTTTAAAATGAAATACTTCTAGCCTTAAACTTTAATACCAATGATGACTAAGTTTTAAGACGTCTACCTGTAAAAATTGAACCCAAGCTGCCAACCCAGAAAATTTTTTATTTGTATTTTGTAGTATTAATATGAAAGCATTAAAATACGGAGCCGTAATTCTCCTTAAAGCCCATTTTTCCTCTTAATAGCAATCCGCATAAATATTGAAACTCAATATAATCATATTTAATTTTAGATTTGTATTTGAAAAATATTAAAATGTAATACAACTTTAAAAACTACTAAGTTATTCAAAATGTAACTTTTCGTTTCTCGAATTTTGGGTCGAGTCAGAACTAAATTTATTGAGAATATCACAAGTACTTACATACTATACAAAAATTTCTATTACGAATTATAAGCTAAATGAAAAAAGGCTTTTCATATGTGGCAAAAAGTGTTGCCACACAACATATACTTGTATGTACTTTTAATATTTTACGATGATTAAAACTAAATACGACTTACATTGAATATAAGCCTTAATATCAGAAGAGTATTAGAATTTACTCTCGGATTTTTAACCGTGTATCTGCTCAGTACTATTTAATTGCTAATTAAAAAAATTTCAATTATCTAATTAAAATGATACATGCAAAAAATGGGAGGAGTTCGTTTCTTATGAGGTAAGCCACAACTAGTGCGAGATTTTTTGAATCAGCCCCGTCACTTCCGTCAGGGAATTCCCTCCTTAATATTCGTATGGAATACCAGAAAAGCAAAAACTGGGATCCATGACAAAGATCTTTTAACCATTATTTTTATCTTCTTTAATTCCAATTACTTATTGAATAATTACTATTATGCCGCCCGTGAGTGAAAACACAATACAATTACCTGCAAACAAGAATTATGTAGAAGGTTCAGAATTAATTCCTTTGTAATGGTCTGTATTATATAAAATTTCTTATAAAATTCACAAATTCAAACCTAAACTGATAAGAAAAGTAAAAATTACAAATTTCGAAATAGAATTTAAAAACGGTTGGTAATCCGACAGCCTTGCCCAACAATGACATAAAAGGGGGATGAAGAGAAAGGAGCCACACAAGTTATCAAGAAAAGTAAGCAGTAGAATAATTTCTATGGAAATTGTCGATTCCTTAGAGTTTATTGCTTCCTTTTCTTAGCCTTTACGTTCAGGACATAGTTTTATTCTCGGACTCCCAACAACTACGAGTATCATCGTACGTCTTTTAAAACTCCACAGATGAACTTCAACAGGGAATTTAATTTCAATCAAGCAGAAAGATTAGATACATTCCATTTTTCTTTTGATTTCAAATACCAAATGGCTGCTCAATACCCAAACATTTCCAGGATTAGAAAATATTTTCCATTTTAATATTTTATGCGGTTCACTTTTGAATCCACGTTACAGGAAGTATTTTGAATAAATGAGAAAAGTGAATTCATGGAAATTTATCTTTTGCCAGGAATATCGATAACAGTTTTCTAGCAAAAGTAATTTTATAAAAGCTTTCCCTCCACATATATTTTTTCCTAGATTAAGCACGTGCGGCATTTTTATGAAATTGCTGTCATCGCTCCAAAAAAAAATACGCATCAGTATATAAAAATTTTCCAAATCTCCTGTTAAATTCAATTTTATGAGATTTATGTATATCTTATATTCTTTGGTGGTCATGGGCCTGATAACACCATTGGAATTCGGAATTATGGTTACATTTTATCACCCACATAATGCAAAATTTTATGTTCAAGTATTCTTCTAACGACATCAAGAAATGCTGAAGTGTTTAATATTAAGTTGGCTTTGGTTGGAAACATCCTGATTTGTTTTTTTTATGACGGTCTTTCACTTTTGAATATTTTCTGTTTACATATGTTTTATTCATCGTGATGTCCTCCAAGCAGTACTTAAAGGTCATGATGTGCGAGAAAAACAACAATATTATCAAAAAAATTGTCTTATGGCGGAAGGAAAAGCGGGTAGGAATTTTGGGAATTACAATTCGTACGAAAAATGGATTCAATTTGTCGAAATACTCTGGATTTGTAAAAAAAACAGAGCCATATATCGTTAAAATTGCATTCCGTCACGATACCACCTGCTTTTTCATAATAGCATCTGCCAAAATTGCAGACGGGAACGTGATTGATTTGCAGTTAGTGCGGATGAAGGAGTAAAAATTGCACCAAAACTGAAATATGTTCGATTTGTAACACTTTCCTTTTTTCCATTTTTATGCAGTTCCACATTTGAATATGGAAGGCATTATTTATTGCTTTCTCTCCATTAAGAAACACATTTTGCAAGTCGGACCAATTTCCAAGTCGGGTGTAATTTATTACTTTACAAATCCGGACCAAATACGAATTCACTTTAAAAAGTTTTACATGGATTTCAGTGGCTCACTCCTGTTAACAGGAAATCAATGAAAGCAACAGCGAAGCTATGTGGTTTGTGAGAATTTCAAAAGGTTGGTTTACGTTTAAGGAGAATTTCGTGTAAAACCTTCATATACCAAAGATGGGTAATTTTAATTTAATCAAATTTTCCGGATAACGAAGTTATTTCACATAGGAAGGAAATGCATATCTTCACGTACTATTTCTTATTTTAAACATGATTTCTTTAAGTTTAAACATAAATCCGGGGAGAAAAAGGTAGTATTCTAATATTAATATTGGAGGTTTCTTGAACGATGAACATGAACCATGGAAAACCTCTTTTGTGACTTCATTTTTCCCTAATTAAATTCTTCTATTCTTAAATTTATACTCAGCAGAGAGTTTTAGCAGTTTCTACCACAGGGTCTTCAACACTCCCTTGTTCCTCTATAGGGGAGACCTCATCAGATTTCCTTCGGGCATTTACTGAAAATGAAAAGTCTTAGTAGCTTAGAAGCAAGGGTAAGGGATAGATACAGGAATAATCATTCAGGTTTAAAACTGGCGAAGGGGTTTAATATTTGCTCCCAATCGGGGACAAGAAATCTCCTCTCATTTAATAAAACAGTGACGAGGACCATTACTCGCTTTCTGACAAAGATGTGGTCAGTCCAATTAAGATTTTTTGATATCTGTACACCTAAGATGTTCAAGATAGGAGAATTTTAAATACTCACCCCATTGACGAAGAGAGGAGAAGGAGATTTTGAGATCTTTTAAGGAAAATTAGACAGTTTTGGGTTTTGGATGCATTAACTTCGACGTAATTTGCCCTGACCCAGGCGAGAATTTGACTAATGTCGTCTTTAAATGCCCGCGGGTCATCAGTGGCACTACCACGAGAGTCAGTTACTGACTCAAATGAGTACGCGAAATCAAGGGTACTGTCATTTGTAAAAACTGTGAATTGGATTAGAGGTAAGAGATAACGAGGTCATTAATCAAAAGCAGAAAGATAATAAGGGAGAATACAGAGCCTTGTGGCATGCCGGCGTTGATGTTTTATGTGTTAGAGGTTGCACTATCCAAAGTAACGCGGATGGAATGGTTATAAAGGAAACTTGCAAACCAAGTAGGGGGAGAAGGGTCGAGACCAAATGTTAGAAATTTGGCGAAAAGAGCGGAGTGCTAGGCTATGTCAGAGGTCTTCAAGATGTTCAACGCAACCACCCCCGACTCGCCAATGATGCTGACACTCGGTAAGAAATATCATCAAATCGCAAGTTGATCGTCAGAAGCAACAGTAATTTTGGTGATCATAGCTTGAGGTATTTTATCAATTGAGCATTAGAGCCTCAAAAACCTTTATCGGAATCAAAGTGATTGCTGTTTTTTGTAGTCAGAAGGAGCGAATGCCTCTGCCTTTTTAGGAACTAGGATACTGAGGGGCACTAATATTTCCTCAGTATCCTTTTGCGCTCGGCAATAATATATTCCAACATTTTGTGCGCAGCGTTTAATAGAGAAATTTCCTACAATATATAGGCTACTGATCCTCTTTGTCATTGCAGTTCATGCAATGAATTTCAAAGGATAAGTTCTGCAAGAATTTTGAATGTTTTACCAATATATCATGATTTAAGGAAAGTATTTTCCTTATTTTTGTAATAATGAATTAAATAAAAAAATTTCCCGAAGTAAAACAATTTTATTAAACAATTAAACCATTAAAAAATAAATTAATACCACTTTCAAAAGCATATCTGGTAAAAATATTACATCAAAATTTATTCGACAGTTTATTTTTGCTGCCTGTTAATGTACATGTAAAAAATACACATATCCATTACGAAATTAAATGCAAATCAGAACCACATGTTTTTAAATGTCCACACCAAATACAACATTAATTTCATTCACTCTGGTTGAGAATATTTAAAAAAAAAAAAACAAATATTGCACAAAAAGAGTAATTTTTGCTGCGATATCCATTAAAAATAAAACTGTTCATAAAGAACTTAATAATAAATGTCGATTAAATAAATTAATGACTTTTGTTTCAGTGGATGGTTTGTAATTTTAAATGTTGTTTTCAATATGTCACCATTTTTCAGTAGGTATGTCGTTTTACTACTGGAAGGGAAACTGTTGAATTAACATTTTTATATTTTCATCAGTTCAAGTGAGAATTGATAAAAGCCATCAATAAATCAGTGACGAACTTATTATATTGCCGTGATTTTGTTTGGTTAACTAAGAATCCAATTTAGGTTACTTATTGGATTTATGTGCCTCATAAAATCCCAACAACAGCAAAAAACTTTTCAATCACTTAAAGTTAAAATTTCCAAAAGTGTTTATATACAGCTTTGATGTCCCAGTTCGGGCAATTTTTAGCTGAAGTAATTGTATTGTGCCAGTTTTTTACAATCTTTTGTACACATAAACTTTGGAACAAAAATTGAAACATCGTTAGCAATTCTTTTAGTTTAGTTACGACAAGAAGGACCAGTGTAAATCCTACAAAATTCGCATTAAATAAATCGATGTAGCTTTTCAGGCTGCCCTTTAAGTCAGCCCTTACAATAAACAATGCATTCTGTAGATTTATTTTCTACCCTACTCACAGGACGTGTAAAAATTGAATATGAATTTTATTCATAGCAAAAATTGTTTATGTAACAATTCCTCTGAGGGCCGTGAGTTGTTATTAACTCAGAATCCATTTAATTGGGTTTCATCTACAGTTCATGGAATTTTATCTTAGGCATGTATATGCCTGGGATCAGGAAGGAAATTAAATTGAATAAAATGGATGGGGGATTGAAAGTTAATTATTTTAAATTGAATTGGGGAAATGCAAAATTCTGATTAAATCCGTAATTTTTGACGTGTTATATCAAGAAAAAAGTGATATTATAAAATTAATGCTATTGTCTCGTATGATGTTTTATGAGAGCACACAGTTCATGTATTATATACACCTATGGCAAAAATGTAAGGACTTCAAAAAACTCATTAAAATTCATCGTTTTAAAAGGAATTGAGCTTGGTTTTATACCAGTAATGGGCAAAATGAGCTTTCTTTTCTTGAACTCACACATTTATAAAGGCTTCAATTTGATAATGTGTGTTTTTAATCCAGTCACCTGTATTAAAATAGGGCCTTACGTCTCATTTCAACTTTATAAACGCTTATAAATGCAACTCTGTCCGATTTTGCGCTATTGTAAAATTTGCTGTTACCTTCTCTCCTTTGTAAATAAAGTGAAATAAGAAAGAAATTGTGGTATTGTCAGAAGAGAAAAATGCAAGCTTAGAGAATTGAGAAAATTGTCATATGATACAACGTTACAGCTTACAGCTTTTAAGCTCTCTCTTATGAAATGTATTTTTACTTATACTTTTCTCACGAAAGCTCTTTTACTAATTATGACAGTGAATGAGTTAAAAAAAAAAAAACAGAGTATAGAGAAAATTTCTTCGGCTATACGATTTCCGCAAGAAAACCGATAGAATGAAATCGCTCTCCGAACAGGACGCGATCTTATAAAACCCCGTGCACGAGCTTGACTGCACACAAAGTCTTTGGAAATTAGTCCAAATTATGTTAATTTGCATCAGTTGTACGCGTATCGTAGAGCTTTAAGCTTTTGTGGCCGCGGGAACAGTTTTGTCCATTACTGTTTTATGTTCTTTTCTATATTTATACTTTTTTTTAAACACGTTGAATACCACAATTAATATAAAAGCTTTCGTGAGGGAATTACGTGTTCAAATGGGAGTCACTGGTGACCCCTATGGCATTCAACGTATTAAACAGATAGCAGGACTTTGGTAATAAGCAATGTTGTTATTGATTAAATTTTTAGAAATCGTTCTCCACATCGATCTGAAATTTCATAAGTGTAAAACATTTTAGGAATTTATTTTTTATTGGCCCTTCGGCAAAGCGCTTTCGTAGCAATTTCACCAAAAATTATATTTTTACCCATATAACTCAGCAGTGGAATTTGTCCTTAATGACTTGTTGCATTTGAATAATTTAGTTAGTTTAAATTTACGACAGTCGCGCCCCCATCCCCGTTACGAAACTGCAAAAATGGAGCATCCGTATAAGCAACCATTCCCAATTCCCCAATTTAGGAGCATATCATCCCGTTGACATGCATTTATCATATGTTTCCGAGCTGAAAGCTTTTGACGGCAGATATCATAAAGTAGATGGTAAAGTGCCCCAAGTTATGCAGCATACTTCCCCCGATATTGTTGCGCGTGATATTTGGTAAAAACTTTGACGTTGCATGAAATAACCAACCCCACGAATGATGTAACTCCCACGAATTATTTCGTGGTAAGGAGATCATAAACAAAAGCACAATGCCGAGTTGGAACAATGTTTTTAGCTGGAGAATAGTAAAAATGCTGGGAAAACAGGAAAATCCTATTTGACTATAAATATTCCTGACAGATTTTGTTTTGGGGTGATGAACATGCATTTGCATCTTCACATTTTGTTACCTTGGATATGGGTAAATGTTTCAGAATTACAAAAGTTTGTTTTGTTTCCTATGTTTGTTCCCTTTTGTTCTTTGAATTTAAAAAGTTTTAAAAATTGCGTGGATAGATACTGGAATACGACAGGAATGGTAGTAACATGAACTGTATCGGCGTTATTGGTTTCCCTGTTAAACTTATTATTAATTAATTAACAAAATTTGATTATATTGCAATCATTTAAAAAAATTGTGAGTGTATTCGGTGATCACAACTCATAGTATCATAAGCAGGCGTTAAATTTACTTGATATTGAATAAAACTCAATAGACTTTGAATTAAAAGATCTTCAAATTCAATAAATTTCATGAAACCTGGAAAAAGTAATCCTGAAAAAGATAAACTGAAGCTAGGCGGGTAGGGAAGATTCGGCCACAGAAACCAGTAGAGTTTTAAAATTTTTTGAAGTTACCCTTTCCTGGATTGAAAGCACCCTTGTACAGATGCAACTTTATCCGGGTGCCAGAGTGCATTCAGTTCGGATAAGAGTGCGTTTAATCTAGGAAAGGTTGCATTTAGTCGACAAGTGTTAAAGGTCTGATACCAGCTCCTCTTAAGGGTAACGTAGCTAACTGACAGTACAGAGGGAGTAGTTTGAGTGCTTGAGAGTTTAAATGTGTGAAATATCAAGATTTTATAAAGGTGGTATTTTTGAGGCTTGTAGACTAGAAGTGTTGCACTAATCCAGACTAATGTTCTGAGAATATGTCCGAGGTTAGTACGCGATATTTTTGGATACTTAGCAATGTCGGTGGTATGTTCACGGCGTATAGAGAGAATAACTGGCTTCCTACGTCTGTGGTGATGTTTCACAGTAGAGATGCCAACTACCTGCTTCTATTCTTGCCGGGTTAGTTCACTGTGAGGACATAAGGTAGGCGTAGTGTAGAGAGGTACTAACACCAAGTAGATTATAGATTTCCCACAGAGTCTGTATACTCATGCATGCCCCTTTCAGATCTTTACGTGCCCTTTTAAATGAGGAAGTTTTTGCGTCCGATGCTCGAAAAATTGAGAGAAGGGATAGGATAGGGACACATACGGTAAGAAGCTAGCAGCAGGAGGCAAGAAGTTCAAGCAGGAAGTTTTTCTGATTCCTCTTTTTGCTTATTTCGTGAGTCCCGGTGGGATGATAGTTATCTCTTTCTGGAAAACGAGAAAGTTGAGAGCAGGAATGGCAAGAAAGGATTCTGAAAACAAAAATGAAAAAGAAAACCAGTTTCGGGTACGACTCAAAAACTTCCTCGTAGGATTTGTGCGGGAATTTTTATTCATTTACACAGGGAATAGGAAGAACGTCTACCAAGAGCACCTTACAATTTTCGCGATTAGAATACCACCATTAAAGAAATGGATCGAACATTGTTTTTTTTTGTTTTTTTTTTGGCATCACTTTTGAAATGCCGTTTCTTTTCGTCTAAGGATCATCCCAATGGCATTTCATCTGTGTCAGATGCGTTTCAAGTCATGCAAAAGTAATTGCCTCTCATTTCGTCTAAGCACAGTTTGATAAGAAGAAGCCCAGGCCGTTTTCGCTAAGTGGCTCGATCACCCGTCTTTTGCGACTTCTAAAAGAGTGAAAATCGTCTACTTCTTCCTATGGCGGGGCGATTTGATTATTTGAAACTTGAAGAGAAGTCCGAGTTGTAGTTGTACAGGAAGATTATTAAGCTTTTCGTTTGAGATACTGATTCTCTCTAGAATTTTAAATATCTTCAAAAGCTTAGTGCTCCCTCATTTCCGTTCAGAACCGTTGGTGTTGCCAGATGTCTTCCCCAGTATGGGGAGTTGATTTTTAGTTTCCCTCGTTATAGTACAATAACTAACGTGGCAAAGGTCCTCGAGGGTCATACGCTTTATGGCCATGCATTTTGTTTAAGTACCGTAGGATATCCTAAAGTTAACAGTTTTTTCTATTAAACTAAGCTTTAGGGATAACCTTCTGTGTTGTATTATACATAGCGAAGCCTTAGGCAAAGAGATTTTTTGAGGGAAAAAAACCTTGGGAATAACTTTGATTTGACAAATAATGTCAAAAGTCAGCCTACAATTTTCCTTGTGAAAATTTCTGCTAGACTTTAAAAAATTTTTCAAAGTTGTTTTCCAAATTTCTTGTTGCAGTGGAATTAAAACAAGTGAAATATTCCCCGATTTTTAAATTAAAGTTCCACCAAAAGTTCTTCTTCTTTTTTGTTAACCCTTAAAGGGATTCAAGTGTCACTCTGTTGTTATCTACAGTTCTTTAACCACCTTTCTCGTGCATTACAGTTTTAAATCATTTTAATCTTCCGACCAACAATAAAATGATCCGTCATAAAAATTCTTCAAGCTGCAACGCTATCAAATATAATGAGCTAACAAATGGCAGCCCATTTAAGCATTATTTATGAAAATACTTCTTGCTTGGGCAGCGAATTATTCAAAAGTTCCAGAAATCGATCAATAGCTAAAAGTGTAGATATTTTTCTTGAGAAACACTTGAAATTTGAATATCCCCAGAATTTTCTCGAGGGTTTTTAAAGAGCACTCAACAAAGAGCTCCTTATTTCGCGCTAGATTTGATTAATGTCACATCCCCGATAATGGAAAAAGTCTAACTTGACTCACTGGAAGTGTAGAGTTGTCGAACGTTACTCAAATCCCTTGCTTTGTTGGAATCTGCTTTTGATGGTTTCAACAGTTGAGCTGGTATTAAAGGGATTTACCCGTAAATTTGTTTCAGGCCGGTTTGCGGTATGTAAAAATTCAAACTCCCATTTATATGTGACTGTTAAATCCAATTTATTGAAAATTGATAAATTTGAGAATTGGCGGCAAAAATGTTGTTTAAAGTAAATTTACATCACCGAAAATGGGTACAGGGTTTTGGTAATTTTTACAAAGTATGTAAATTTATGTAATTTTAAAAAGCCAGAAAATCTTCCGAACCCTTGTTATCAAAACTGGTTGTATCTTAAGAATTTTAAGTCAAAGTTCAAGGAAGATAAAAATGGGTCTTTTTGAAGGTAACAACTCCCTTTTGCATTACATAAACCTCTGGGGTCCGGAACAGAGGATAATCTACTTATGAAGGATCAGGTAAATACGGTGGATGAGGATGTCATGGTTCAGCTATCTTAGCTTTGTTTACAGCGGCTTGTGATACATGTTGGTTCATGCATGTTGACTGTAACTGAATCTTCTGAGTAAAATTCCTATTTCTTTGATGTTATTCGTAAGTGCTTTGAAGTTTGATTCAGTTGTGGATAATATCTAAATAAGCAGCGAAAGATTTTCATTGGTAGTTAGTAGAAATGCACTTATTAATTGTTTTGGTGCACATTTTTAAATTATCACTTATATTGCGCCAGAAATGCTTGGGTTCAGAAAAAGGTTTTTCAAGAAATTCGTCATCCTTACTAAAGGCAATTTTTTAGAACAAGAAAGCTCCTTTGATGTAAGAGAATTTAAGGGCATCAGTCTTTTTATGTTAATAACTTGAGGAAACAGCCGAGATGCGATCGAATTACGAAAACACAACACAAATTAGCATTCACCCAGCAGCTGGTTACCTTACTCTCCCCATTTAAATATCTGGAGCTGGTTAGCAAGGAATGTACGTGTATAATTCAAGGTGGTATGTTCCTGCAGGCGTATTAATAAATGGAATTAAAGAAGCAGGAAAATACCTTATGATCCTGTATTTATTTTAATCTTTTAGCCTTTTATTTCATCACACTGAAAGAATATACCTTTGACCCTAAGCAGTTTTTGCACTTTAAATAGAACGGTTTCCGAAAAAAATAAAATTAATTGCTAAAAACTGGTGATTCAATTCTGCCTAAATTGTTAGTAGTTTTATGTGTCATATTCTGCATACTTAAACTATTGAGAGTCTAGAGTTCATTATCAGATATCTCCACAATATAAAGATATTCTTTCGACGAGTCAGCATGGTTTCGTGTCAGGTACGTCTACTACTACTGGAATTTACTTCTAAGACAATGTCTGCTTCGGGCAGTAATTTACAAACTGTCTGTATTTATACAGATTCCAGTACGGCTTTTAATAAACTGTCACATTCGGCCATTATGCTCAAATTATGGGATCTTTTGTATCTGTCTGCTAGATCCTATCAATATGCTTTTTGGCGGCCATATAGGCCCCGTTTGGGGTGCCTCAGGGTAGTCATCTTGGCCCTCTTATGTTTACCCTCTCCATTCAAGACATCGTGCATCTTTTAAGGCATACTAATGTTTTAATTTATATTGACGATATTAAGATTTTTTCCTTTATTTTTATTTATGTTATCGGTGACTCACTTCTCTTCAACCGGACTTAAATATTTATTATTCTTGGTGAGGTCATGTCGTTCTTTAGGAGGCATGATGCCATCAGTTTTGACCGAAAATTTGCTGCAAGTAGCATTCCATTCATACAGTCCCACGCAGTTCATATCCTGAAATGAACGAACACTTTATAACTAGGAATAGACTCCCGCGGGACCAACCTGCAGGATCACACACACCTATAAGTTGCTCCCGGCATCACTGAAGCTTTTCCAGTCCAACGGAGGACTCGCCCTTCCCGCTGCGTCTGTAGCTCCCCAAAGCGAGGAGAAGCCCCGTAGACAAGTCCTGCAGACACCGCGGCTTGCATTACCAGGGAAGGTGATACCCACTCTTCACTCTCCACTCTTAAGCAATAGTGGTGAATCGTGGACTTGGCTGGCATCAATACGAAGCTGACCAAGCAGCTCACCCAATTGCTGGTGATACTAAAATTAATAATTTCTGGTGATACTAAAATTAATAATAATAAAAATAAATTTCATTATATAAGCTTATTTAGGATGTCATAGATGCTGTCGTTAGTAAAGAACGCAATTTTAAGTTGTTTTTTTTTTAAATTGTTGTAGGGACTGAGATGGTCACTAAATTTTTGAGCTTCTATATTATACATATGTCAGACCTATCGTTTGTGGTCCTTACTTGTCTGTGTGGTCTCTACTAATTGCATCAAGACCGATCAGCGTAGGTTTTCAGATCTACTCCTCGTAGCATTCCTTCGACAAGAATCTTTTGTTGTCCTCAATATTTTCTATGAAAAATACACAGGACTCTTCTTATGTTTGGACATTTACAAGGATCTAAAAATTTCTTGAATTGGTACTCATTTTTTTCCTTTTGTAGTATGCTCTCTTTGGTACCACGATTTGTTCCACATACATATCATTACCTCCCACTAATAATGGTATTAATTAGTCATTATCATCAATATTTTGTCTCTTTAATTTGTGTGATATAATTTCCTACACTCATAAATAGCCAGATAAAAAAAATATTTTCTGAATAGGAGGTTCATTAGCCATATTTCTTACGAAGCAGATAAATCTCCTCTGCAAATACAACCCTTACGTTATCTTACATGTTTATCTGAAATTTTTGCTATAAATATTAAAAGTGAGTCTTAAGAGTGAAAGCATTTAACAATATCTTTGTTCCTCTTTGTTCATGGCGACCGGGAGATCGTATTACTCAGGGGCTTTCTCCTCTCAAGAATTAATTATACTATACTGCTACATATCTCATTACTGAAAATTATGTGTCGGCATTCTAATGATAATTAGATAATTAGAATGTCGAGATAATTTAAACTTGAATTAGTAATTTGTAAATTATGAGTTTGTAACGTAATGACCGATATTCCAGTGAAACCAGTGTTCTGGGCTACTTTTCTTAATTTTGAGTCATTATAGATAAAATATTTACTTGAATCCGCTTTACTTTAATATTTTTCATGTTTGTAATATGTGTAAATATTTTCGTTTTTTTTGTACACGAAATTAATTCCGCAAAAAAAAATACATCCGGCTTAAACAGTATATCGCCTGCCTTTTTATAGAACAAAAGTCACGCAACATTTCCAATAATTACAGCAAATCATGGAGAGCATTTTAAGGGTGTCAAAATAATTCTATAGGAATTTCAGAAAATCATCTCTTACCTCCAAATGGCTAAAGTATCTGAAGAATTTCACCCAAATATTTACAAAGCACTCCGTTTGCTGAAGGCAGCACAAGTTTCCAAACGCCTGGTGTTAATCAAATAACCATTTCGCATTCGTTTCATACCCTAAAAGAGGGCTATATACTTTCTGGTAAACAAAAAGTACGTAATTTACCCACCCCCGTCCTAATTTTCAAATTCGCTTAGTTGGAAGAATATTAAAGCAGGCTCCAGCTTCCGAAAAGGGCAGCAATCTTCACCTCGGGCAGTTTGCACACGAGCAGTAACGCAAGTGGATTTTTATGGAATCCATCAGTTTGGGCGACCCATTTGAATGAGGACTCGTAACCGAAAAGTATCAAAAAGTATTCAACTCATTTCAGCACTCTGCTGATATTAACCCTTGGAATACCGGAAGAAGTGTATCTCATTCCGGGCGAAATATTTGCGGACAGGCGCCGCACAAACTAGTTTCTATGGAATTCAACCCTTAACGCTTCAACCCCCCCAACGTTGTGAGACTCCAACCCGAACGGCCGCAGTTACGTGAAATAGAGAGGTTTAATTCCGCTTCAAGAAATTTTCAGTTCGGCAACTGTACTTGAGTTTCATGTTACGAGGCGATAATATCTGAATTCGTAGTATGAGTGTATTGGTATTCCCACGTATCCTGGAACATATCTATATGTGCCATTGCCATAGTGTAGGCAGATTGAAGTGTAGTGATAAGCTGTAGGGGGCTTCGGTGTGGAACTTTTTCCAGTGGTTGCATCCGGATATGGCTTTATAATTACTGCTCTGGGAATAGTTGTGCCATTCCCTGGTTACTCTCTACTTGGCAAGTTATCGGGGACGGAAAGCCATGAAAATCTGTTGGGGTAGATATTGTGGTAATCCAGCTTAGTACCCTTAAGAAAATAGCTTGGCAATTCTAGTGACAAACTTGGAGGAAGGCATAATGTTTGGGTTCCATTCTTCCGCACAATGTAAAAAAGATACAGAGCAATGGAGGACATTTTTGCACTTGAAACTTTTACATAGGGTTGTTGACATATTAAACAAACTGTGAATACATCATTTGCCCTACATTTCAATTGTATTCGCGTACAGCAGAATCTGTTTGGGTGTTTAGGCAGCATTTTTTTAAGCTACAATGAAATATGTACATCACCCTTAAGTAATTGAGGGTCCATAAAAAAGCTTATTATTTTAAAATTCCGTGGATATTTGACTACCATTTTATTTACAATCAATAGTCGTTTGAGTTAATATAACCACAACAATAAAAATTAATAAGACATGGAAAAAACCGGTTCATGCATATCATAATTTGTACGGTGGGTAGACTGGAGGGATTATTTCAATATTAGTTTCTATGTATTCTGTAGCCAGATGAATTGAGTAGGCATACGTCTCAAGAATGGTTTTACAGAGTTGCAGTAGTTGTGCCTCGCGGCATACGGATACTTCAACTTCCATGATCATGTTCTTTTTCTAAACGCCTGACAGGGTTAGTGAACTAATCCTTGCCGATATTTGTGATAGCTATGTTGATGGCGTGTCTATAGAGTTTAGGACACATACTACATGTCAAGTCCGAAATCCCGTGAAGACCGACAAAATGCTCAAACCTTTTATTCACAATCCCACTATGAGACAGGTAGAGCCAATATCCATAGTCGATATCATTCGTATCTATTGACAGTACAGAAGTGACAATTTTTCTACTATTAGTTCTATGAATGGATCTAAGATTATACAACTTTTTCCGACAGCCCATGCAATTTTTTACCTAATTCTGTTCCATATTACTGTTTATCCAAATATCAGTCATATTCTTTATAGCTCACATCAATTCTAGCTCCCTAGATTCTATTGGAATACTAGAGAATTAACAAAAATATCAACACAGAGAGAATTAACTTCGTAAATCATGTTCGGATCGATATTGTGCAAACATATGGATGGAAAAATGCAAATGTGTCAAATTTCTGTATGTACCAGATTAGATAAAACCATCTGGTTGGGTTAACCTCGATTAGAAACATGAAAATGGAACCAAAGCAAATCAACCATACACAACGTGAGAGTCTATGTACATGATCCAATGGAGTACTTGCAATAACAATTGGCAAAATATGGATATGGTTTTTATTGTCTTGTGATTCGATGGGATCAAGAATAAATAGGATAGCGTTCAACTGGGAAAAGCTGCATGTTCAGGAATAACAACATAATGCACCTTTAATTCTGATTTGCTTTTGAATTGAATAGACTTCTGGCCGTTTTCACTGAATTACTTTTTTTTTTAAATATAAATTAGATAACAACACGTACGTGTGTGAAAATTTAGAAGCTTTAGGATAGTATTAGAAATTCAACCTTTCTACTCTTTCTAAAAGGTGAAAAAATTAAAATCGCTCTGTCGAAACGGAATCGTTTTAATTCAGAATTAGTATTGATCTTCTATGGTTGAATAAGCTTTCGGACAGTTTTATCCACTGAACTTTATGATACAATCAGGAATTTTTACTGAGATACCCACATATTGCTATTATCATTGTTACCTGCTGAAATTCATTAAGGATTATATTTATTATGACGTAAAGGTTGTAAACATTTTATGTAGTATAATATGAGCCTGAGCTCCCAGAAAGAAGGAAGGAAATCTAGCTATGCATCTAAGACAGCAGTGGACTCAATCCGGATGTTATTTCTAAACAAGCCTACTTTTAGATTCTTGATAAGTTCTCTTGAACTGTTTACTAAACCGCTCTGGATCCCATACTAAGATAATGTAGGAAAACATGGGTGTTATTATTAGCGGCTCCATATAGGAAACGATCCGAGATAAGTCCAAAGTACTTTGTCTTGTTTCGATAGTCAATAGTTATACCTTCCTGAGATGAGACAAAGTTTCCTTTTTCTCGTAAAATATACCAACATATTATATTTTCGGTTGATACCCAGGACGAACTGTCGAAATCAGTTGAAAACGGTGAAAACAGCGTACTTAACCTCTACAACAATAACCAAGTCGCTCGCGTATCCCTGATATCCATAGCCAACATTAGTTACTTCTATCAGGACCTCGTTGACAACTATTCACACAACATCAGGAATAGCAGCTTGTTGCACGCATAGTTTTTGAGCATTCCAACTTTATCGGTGTTCACTTCCTTGTTGGATGTCACGTCAAAAAATGCAATTTTGACTTGTCGTTCAAGATATAGTCCCAAATGACTAACAGATACGGCAATATGGTGACATGACCTTCGAAATGAGGTCCTTTTTCCTGTACACAGATGGATATATAGAATGTAAGCACAAATAGCCATAGCGATATATGCACCATATCATAGGACTTTGAAATTTTCCAGTATACTACAAAAATTATTATACTGTCGAACAATCAGGCAAAGCTAAAAGGACTCGTCTTATTGACTTATGATTGGAAAGTATTATGATACTGCCTGAACCTTTTTATACCTATTCAAAGAGCCAATTATTAAAAAGTCTCAATAGCTGGAAAACAAGAGTCAACAAGGTATCCTGGAATAATCATCCAGGACAAAAAAAACAAAGTAGGTTTATTCCCATTCATATTCGCAACGGAGGATGAATCTGATCCTCTCACTCCTTATTGCATATTGTCCATTAAACCACTATTTGAAGAAAATTGATCTTGGACAACCAATGTTGATTTGGGTATGGAATAGGTTGAAACGGCGGGGCATATACTTTTGCAACGCTTACGAAGGCTACACCAGCAATGAAGATCATGAACTATATCAATAGGCTCAATTTCCAGCGGATGGCATATGACAATAAATTAAACAGATAGGGTCGGATGTTTTCAATTCGAAGTGTCACAAGGACCCACTACCCTTTTTTATCTTCTGTTGTCATTTCCAGTTTCGTAGCTTGATACCGATAGACTGTAGTAAGTGTATCTTTGTGGTGAGGATTATACACATATATAAAATCGTTAGAGGGATATCGAAACAGACTTCTACTACCGGATCCTTTTTCGCTCCTCTGTCAACATTTATCTTCACTGGTCTGCGTCGGAGTATTTTTAATCATTTCTATAACCTAAACATCTCTCGTTATTCTGAGCATTTTTTTATATTTCAACTGACCCACACTGACAGCCATCCTCCAACCATTCCATACAAATGTACTCCGCCCTCTCGGATGCTGTATGCGTGCATTATGTTTTCGGATTCTCATCCCTTTCAGGTGATATCCAAAGTCTCTGTGTCCAGTTGGCAAGGAAACTAACCATCTGAATGTTCTTCGCTACATGCTTAGAAATTTTTTCTGGTCTTTCACACGTCAACCGAATCGCTTTCTCAGCCTGTTGGCAAGTTGTTATACGTATTTAATGATTCATTTCTCGATTACGACACCCAAAGTGCTACCTCATATTTAGAGGCACATCCATTGAGTTTTAGTACACCTTACATTGATGGGGAGGAATTCACGCCTCTGTCCGATCCATGCATCTGGGCATTGCTTGATTGTTCAGTATAATGAGAATTTTACCTCATCGCATTTGACCCCTCCTTTTAGTAATCCAAGGCACAAACCAAAGCCCGTATTTCTGCCTCGTAAATCGAGTTATAGCATTCCAGGCAAATATAAAAGGACAGATTTAAATCTTCAGAGAAGATTCTTTCATATGCCTTGCCGTCAATCATAGAGTCGTCCGTAAAAGCTTTGGGTTAACGTGACCCTCTTGATCCTGTCCTTGATGCACAAAGCTCCCACACACTTCAGGTTTTTGCTCCAGACTTGACCGATTCGAATAAAATTTCAAGACTAGCTAGAAATCCTTCACTCCAGACCTAACCGACAAATTTTGCCCACACACTTCAGGTTTACCCGGGTGTAGGGCCAGCCTATTTTTGATACAGTGCATCCGAACTTAGACATGCAGGAGAATTCTTTGTTCTTTCCATCTGAAATCAAACGTGACAGTAGGTCCTAGCACCTGTATTACCTGTAGTAATCGCACATGGCTCAGTTTGTGAAGATAGTTAAAATAGGCACTGAATTCTGAGACTATGCAAGGAGAAAGACCTCATTTTGACCGAAACTTCAACTTCAACGCCACTCCCAATTGTGATTATATTTTAATACAGGAGCCAAAAGTATCAGCTCAGATAAGGTCAGCCATCTTGCAATAACTCCAATTAAAGTGATAATAATAGTAATATAAATTAATTTCCCCATGGAATGAATTCACGTTTAACAATCTCTTTTCCGCTTGCTATCGCCAAACGCAATTTGGCAACGATAGGGGTTCTTAATGACACCTCTACTTTGGTGCGCTGCCTTAATGTGAATACTAATTAGGTTAAGGGTGTTTCGCTGTGTTTCTTGCGAAAAGTGCCTTCTCTCTTAAATTTTGTTCCTCCAAGGAGTTTAACTGAATGAAATTTCTTGCTACCATGTACTTAAATATTGTAGAAGAAAGCCCCGGCCTTCTGAATAGAATTGCTTGCATGAACTTTACATCGCGGTTCAACTGATTACGAACTGATTCATGGCATGGTAATTAAAACCAAATTTGCTTATCCTATCCTTATAAAAGCGTTACCATCACGCACCTTAAAAACGAAACACTAAACATTGCTCCCTGAGGGGTGGTTCCGTCTTGTAATAATAATTTTGGCTGTTAGTGCAGAGTAGTAGAAAAATGCTTATAAAGTACGGAGGAAAGGAGCACAGCAATTGAGCTTTGCTTATGCACGAGATGATGCAGGATTAATGTTCGCCAACTTTTCGTTTTAAAATGTTCGTGCAGTGGTATCTATTATACATAGTTTACATAGTTGGCTTCGCTGTGCAGTGTGCATGCATCCTCCGTGTAGCAAGGAAATTCCACTCAGCTTTTTTATATCCCCCAAAAGCCTAAATGACTTATCATTAGGATACTATTATAATGGAAGGGTTCGCCTATGGGCGCATTTGCGCAGTAATAAAGGACGAAACTACTTCTCTGTGACTTTTCGACCTAATTATTCTCCACAATCGATGTCCGCAACGAAAGTAGGTTGAAGATAGCAACTTACACTGCAGCAACGCAATACTGTGACAGGGCTTCTTTCACGTTAATCGCCCTTTGTCCTGGAACGTATGTTTTTGTGGTGAAATGAACACTGTGATTGCGGACATTTACGTAAATAATGCCCATATAAAATACACCCAACAGGCGTTCTGGACCCATAATCCCTCGATTATCTGAGAAGAAATATCCTCAGGGGCTTTAGTTCTGTGGCTTCGAAACGAGTTATTCAACTTTTGATTGGCCTTTTGCGACCATTTCGAATATGCAGAACACACACTCGGTTAAACTGTCTCATGGATGAAATGTGATGAGGATGAATGCTATGGACATCTTGACCGCAATATTGTACAATTTGTGCCACTTGACAATTTTGATTTGTGCCAGGATTATATTTTCTACTTTAATGTCTGAAATTAGAATCTGGGGATGGCACCTGAATATGTAGACCAATAGTCATAACTTTATCATTGCATTTTTTATTGTGATGCTTAGTGATTGACTGATATATTGTGAAGGTAGTTTTTAGTGTGTGTATATGCAATTTATAATTGAAATTTATGAAATAGTAGGAACTATAACTTTTTCCATGTAGATTTTCGATATCAAGGGGCAATGTTTGTACCACTACATGCATTACTGAAAAGTGGAGAGAGAGTACGTTGGCGCTGATATTGTACGAGATGTATGGAACTGTCATTTCTGGTAGTCACATGAGCATTCTAAAGCATATTCCTGGTCTTGAAATCTGTCACGTAAAGGACTACATGATCAAAGAAGTATGCTTTGGTAGAAAGTTCAGAACCTTTTTTCCTGAAAGATCAGAGGGGGAAGGCAATGCACACCTTTTAATCCAAAGTGTCTCAAATGGTTCACTGTTGGGTTGAAAATGGATTATAGAACCGGTTCGGGAATCATTGGTTCCAATATTAGAGTCTCGATTGCGTTGGAAAAATGGCCTACCGTCTTCTATGCCATTGCGACCTGTATCCTTTTGAACCTTAACAAAGGGCAGAAAGGTTCCTCTTATTTAGCAGTCAGGCAGCACTTGGGGCACTCTCTTCTTGATGTTTTACTTCCAAGTTTGTCAGGGAATGTTTTGAAACCGTGCTATGCCCAACCTCTGTTGGGTACCTGGCCAGAAAAGGCTCGTCTTCTCGACTCTACGGTCCCGAGCACTTTTGCAGCATTAACTGGCCTACCACCAAAGCTGTGATAGAAAAATGGTCTAGTGGTCTCCTATTGGGAAAAATTTTCAGACTGCATCAAGTGAAATCTGGCACGTAGATAGAAAGTTTAAAAGGTTTTAACTGTCACTTTCTTGAGGCAATGGTCCGAATTTAAATGTCAAACACTTAAAGTAAAATAATAATAATAATGATATAATGTCCCGAGCCTATTTACACCTCAAACAAAATAATGAATATAAATTTTGTTTTTAATTGTACTGGCTCAATTTATCTCTTTAAGATGGTTGTCGCTGATGATGTAACTGATCTCGTTCTTGACAATATGATGAAATTCTATCCACTGATTAATGCGGATTTCCAATCACTTGATCACTATAGCTGTATCCTTTACTAAACTCGAATCGAAGTTTAAGCCTTCTGCCACCATATTAAGAATTGTGTCATGGATGTCTTATAATTTAATTTTAAAACATAAAATATATAATCAGCCTTAGGCTAATAACTTGATACTATATATGATATAAATATAATTCATCTCATAAAACTCTTCTGTACAAAATTTTAATGTGATAGGTTGCTGCCTTTTCGAATTATGTCCAATAATCCAAAAATCCAATATGGTGGCCCGACCAAGGAGTGAGGGAATATGAGCTAATTTCATTTTATTGGTTAGGCGTCTCATAAGACTGCCTCTTACTAAATTTGGAAGCTATACGTTGTTCCCTTTTTGAATTATGCCCAATAATCCAAAAATTAAATATGGCGGCCTATTGAAGGGATTGGGGATTCGCCCCATTTTCAAACTCAGAACTACAAATTTTCTGAAATTAGGGGTAATTTTTGGGCTTAAAAGTTATTTGAAAATGGTGTAATGCACGTATATTTACCTTATAGAATTTTGATTGTGTATCCCGTGAATATTTACTCTATTATGGGATGACACCTATGATACTTGTCGGGGATTGCGCATATATATAGGGAAATCATGAAATACGTAAAACAGTTCAGAGAGTTCATGGTTCCCAAGAAGAGCACCAAAAGAGTCAGGGTGACGGGAAGATTCCACAAAACTCTTAACAGTGGCGATTCGCTTCCACAGAAGGGACCAGGGCATTTTTTTATATTCACGAACTGATCCATGAGCGATAGAAGTTACAAAATCCAGAATCATATTCTGCCATAAAAAGACCAAAAGAAAGGTTTTAAGTATAGAATGAGAAACACTCAAATGATTAGTTTCTCTGATTACTGGGCACGGAAGCTTTGGACATTAAATTAAAAAGATTGGGGCTCCTATAGAGGACACTACATGCAGACTGTGCCCGGAAAATGCTGATAAGCAACACGTTTAGGTTATCTGTATAACCTAGAAACAAATGTTCAAAATAATAAAAAACATTCAGGTTGAGGAATTGTTTAGGAGCACTCCGATGCAAACTAGCTAAGATGACTCTTGGCAAAGGAACAAAAAAACCCCTAAGGCCGTGGTCCACTTTGATGTTTATTTTCCTCTCGTTTAAAAATAGCTATAATAAGATTTTGGCTCCTCTGGATAATTTGGCATTGCATTCATCTAAACTAATTCCAAGTGCTCGAAACCACAGAATAGTAACAAACTTGTAAATGCATCTCCAAACCATTCAGTTTAACAAATGGGGTGTACTCATTCACAAAGTGAATAATCGTCGTACAAGTAGCCAAATATCTAACCATAATTTATGGGTAATTTTGCAGATTATGAAACTTTCTGTCATTCCTTTGCTGCTCCTGAAGATTAGGACAAATTTGTGTTAAATTTCTGTTTAAGTTCATAACCATAATTCATAAGTTACGTATTCAATGACCATAAAACTCTTAGATAGTGAGTGGCAAGGAAATTATCAGTCGAATGTATATATATTATGCATAGGATGGATGGAGATTTTAAAATTACGCCACATGCAAAAATATCCCATTAATCTGTTTAAGCCGAACCGGAAGCAATGAATCCAATAAAGTCCGTAAATTTATTGCAAATTCACCTGATTTTGTTTATGAAACCTGATCAGAATTACCTGAAAAGTTCTGTACAATTGTCAACACATATTTCTGAATCCTGTTTAAAGCTTTTCAGAATTTTGATTAAACATCTTTTCATATTATTTTCACATTTTTAACAATATTGTCGCTGTGCATTCCGCTTCACAAATTTATTATCACAGGAATTTTTAAATATATTTAAATTGAAAAAAATAATAACTTCCAAAGGATGATTATACTGCGGACAACTATTTCAGTGAAATAAACTTTTGAAAAATTGTACAATTCTGGAAATAAATTTGGAACTGTCAGCAATTTTTATACTCAGCACTGAAAATTTCTTCTTAGCATGTAGAGATTTTTCAACGGACGAAGATACCCTTCCAAGGGATAGTAAATCGCAAACGAAGCAGTTGAGAAAATTCACTTTTTAGAAAGTACTTTTATCACTGTGATCATAATTCCAGGTACCTTCATCAGTATGTTCATGTTCTTGTCAGTTTGATTAATTCGGCACAGGTATTAAGTGGAAACTAAACGAGCGCATTGTTCATCTGAAGGTACCATAAAGAAAAAAGAGAGAATGCTATTTTAGTTATAGTTATATTTCTTAAACGTGCTTATGTTCACACCGTGAATTTTTTGCATATACTGAACGAAAGCTTTTTCGAATTCCAATGTATAGAATGCATAAAATTGCAAGACATTTACGAGGAGATGATATGCTCTTTAACACTTTGCCTGTCACAATTAGCATAAAAACTTTAGTGAGAGAATTCCATGTTGAAATGCCTTCGTCGTGAGAGAGCTTTTTAAATGTCAATCAACGGTGACTAACTACAGATTTTGGCCTACAACCGGTTTCTAGTCCTGATTTGGAATTATCGCATATACGTAGCCATTATCTAGACCAAACTGTTCAAATTACTTAGGAGTTCCCACCTAAATAAAAGGAATAAATATGGAAATTATTTTAGAATAATTGTTCAAACAATTTGTTCAATACATATCCCGAGTTTATTTTTAAAACCCAAACTACCCTAAAAGGATTAAATTTATTCCAAGAATTCAGGTTTGTCGCTTTAAAATATTTCCAAGAAATGTTCCCACATTTTGTCCTCCATGAAATTTATATTTAGGTGCACCTTTCTTAGAATTATATTTCCTGTATTCCTAAGATACTGGTTAAGTTGAGCAACACACTAAGCTTTAAATATATTGTATTTGATCAAAGTGAAGTTATTTGTGTAAATCTTATGAATTAATGCCTTTAATGGGCGTCTGAAAAGTTCTGAATGTAGAATAAATAAGTGAAACGAAGCAAAAACCAAGTTTGAGGATGAACCAGTTATGCGCTTTCTCTAAATTATCTCAAGATGGGAATAGGGTAGCTCGAAGATGGTATAACAGACTTAAAAGAAGCCTTCGACTCGTAATCATCCAAACTTCAAAGAATTATAATCTAATTCGGGAACAGATAATTTGTACTACGATACAATATTGATAATCTTACAACCTTTCGGCATGCATGAATTATAAATCTCTTACTCTGGCTGATGTCGAATTGGTGCAGGAGAAATCAACACTTAAACTTAACTCTCCGTAATTATCAGATACTCCAAAAGGCCGTCAAATTAAAGAGAAATCATCAATAAATTAGTATCGACTTTATTGAAAACTGAACCGGTTAAGCGATTGCTGTAGCATTTTGTAGCTATGCATGAATCTGTAATTAGTTTTTGAATTAATCCTTCTCATCATGAATATTACATTGTAAGTGAAAGTTGCTAGATATAAAGTTATCAGCATTGAATTTACGATTTACTTTCATAATTTTGTGCTTGGTGGTATACTATTGAGTTATTTTTATTCAGATATGTTTGTGGCTGTTTAAGGTGTTTCATGTCATCTTACCTAATAATATGAGTTCTATAGTTTATGTGGACGAATATAATAATATTAAAGTATTTCATCTTAATGCGAGAAACTTATACTGTCATATTGCCGAAATTCATGATATGTTTAGTAATACAGAAGCTGATATAATTTTGATAAGTGAAACATGGTTATAATGTAATATTGTGGATCAATTTATTGAAATTCCTGGTTTTAGAATCCATCACAACGGCAGATGTCGTTATTTCATTAGATATGATTTGAAAAGTAAAGTTTTATTCAAGAGCAATGATCATGACGCTGATATTGAATACACCTGTATAAACAGATTATTTCCTACGTGGAGTCTTACAGTCTACTAACTCCAATGCAATCTGGTTTTCGGAGTTCACATTCTTGTGAAATTGCTATTTTAAAGATCACTTTGGATATTAGAGCTGCTATGGATCTAGATGAATTCACTGCCTTGGTGTTGTCGGACTTTTCTAAAGCTTTTGATTGCTTAAATCATGATATCTTGGTGCACAAGCTGTCTACTTAGTTTAATTTCGACAACTCCGCTTCTCTACTTATAACTAATTTCTTGTGGAACCATCGTCAGCATGTAAAAGTGGGTCATATACATTAAGACGTGGTGTATCTCAAGGGTCTATAATGCGCCCTCTGTTATTCAGCTTGTTCATCAATGGCTTGCCGATGTTGGTCCGTGATGCGAGTATCTATCTGTATGCTGATGATGTTCAGATTTACTTGAGTCGACCTATTGGTCTTCTCGAACACTGCTATGCTCGCATAAATTCAGGTTTGGAAAGAATATATTCCTGGTTAGTACAGAATGGTCTTCAGTCAGCTAAATCCTGAAAAGTCCCAATTCATTAGCTTCAAAAATAGCGCCTTAGAAGTCCTCGACATCCCGCCAGTATCTCTAAATGGGTTTTTAATACCTAGGTCGGATAAGATTAATAACCTTTGAATTCGGCTAAGCCAGCACATGAAGTGCTGCGACGATGTTGGCACGAAACTTGGCAAAATTTACGCTCAGACTGAATTAAATTTTGAAGTGAAATTCATTTCGAAGAACACTTGAAAAACGTCCACATGAATAGAAAATTGCTTTCTACGTGAAAAGAAAGTGTTTCGATAACAGCAAGTCATCTTGATCATTATTAGTGTTCCGATCGACTTGCCTGGCACAGACACTACAATGAGTAGTCACAAATTTTCTACCACTTTTGAATAATTTCACAAGGAAATTATTACAAATCACATGAGGGAGAATTATTAGTTCAAATCCTCGTAAAAATTCATCATATCAATTATTTTTGCTTTGTATGCAATTGAGCACAAGATGCAGGCACTTGGTGGTCACAAACTTTTCAAGTGTTCTTCGAAGTGAATTTCACTTCAAAATTTAATTCAGTTTGAATGTTCTTTTTTTCTTTTTCTTTTTCAAAGGGCGCACAAATAAATTTAATGGTTGGACAAATCTGGGCAAATAGTGGATAATCGATTGCAATTATTATAAAACCTGAAATCTTTTATACAGAGGTGCCAACTTCACACAGCTAATTTCAAACTCCATCAGTTGAATCCTATCACACAATAAATGTGTAATCTGTGCTAATTCTTGTGTGTATTGATCAATACGAAAGCATGCACATATTTCTATTGGTTATTTCTTGGCACTTCCCATCATGAGAGAAATTTTGAGGTTACAGTGTCCTCGCAAATCATGTATGCCATCCTTCCACATACTAACGCTTACCATATTTACACCGTTCACTTCACTAATCAACTGGGTAATAGAAGATATTGTTCAAGCTTTTTGGTACACGTACATAGTACATAGTGCTATATGTGGTGTTTGTCACCCTTATTCGCACTAATTGCTCACTAGATATTTCATGCACTAGTAGGTTAATTAACTACATTTCAGCCTTCAGTTACCTATTGTATTTAGCAAGCAATCATGTATCTATCTCCAGTCTGCATCTCCATAACAAAATTTTGTAAATATGAGCCATGTGGTCCTCTTTAATGAAAACCTTTCACCACAAAATCTATACTTTACGACTGGCTATAGATCGAAGTATATCTGCAGCTTATACGACTAATTTACTGTAGATATTTACTAATTATGTGTTGACCACCATTACTGATTATCTCTTAAAGAACATCACATAAACAGAACTGTAGAGTGCTGGTGGTTGTTGTCATTTATAAAGCAACATTTTAAAAATTAATTACACCGACAGAGGATACAAAATCAATAAACTGAATCTGCCCCAGGAATACGGGAAAAAGCGTATTATCAATATTATCATTATTGGTCTTCACTTGTTATTATTTCAATCTATGACACCCTCATGAGTACCAATCCCCTCCGTGGGGTATTAACTTCATATTTTCATCTTTTCACTGCAGTGCTTAGTGAGTGGCTTGATAAAAGTGTTTTATCATTGCTTTTATTGCACATTTCGTATTTATGGGATGATTTGAAATCTGTGCGTTGCGATGAAAATGAGCGATAACTTTCTACCCCTGAAATGGGGACGCTGTAATGAGAATCTACAGGCGAGATGATAGTATGTATTCTTAAAATGTGCGAGAAAATCTTTTCTGGGGAAATATTATAAAAATTGTAGTATAACGTTTTATTTTTATGGTAAATCTGGACTTATCACTTAATGTTCCGTCCTTTAAAAATCCAGCTCATGGGATCATAATCAAGATACTTTTAAGGATTTAAGTGCGTTAGGAGTTTTATGCTGATATGATTTTAATGGTAGGACGACAGTCTCTTAAACAAACCTACTGTGTCGAACTGTCACAAGACACTACTGGCCGAATAACCTCAGCTCAGGTTTTTAACTACTTTGTCCACTTCTCTGTTGGGAGCCGTTTTTGCCACAGTCTTAATATTCTTTGAGTAAGTCATGCCACTTTATCAAATTTATTGTTTTAGAATATCGAAATGAATCAATTGCTCCTGATCCTCAATCCGCTACCTTCACTGATTTATCTGTGTAAAATGTAAACTAGAAACCTTCTTAGCATAGAAGGCGTGTTCTAGATTCTCATTCAAATTAATGCTTTTTAAATTATTCATGAGAAGATCCATAAGTCGGAAACTAACCACCTTCCTTTGATTTCCACAGTCCAACTCGGAAATGTTTTTAATTCTATGCACGCTTTAATGATTCAACATTCATGGATAAATCAATCAGCCCAATAAAGGAAGATCTTTCATCAGTATCCGCACTATTGGCTGGATTCACTTGGAAAAACAATTTCAAATGCAGATTCAAATTTTTCATGATAATTTCTATAGATACACACATAGAGCGTGGCAGAGGTTGTTATTTCTTCAGAAAATTTATATTCACTAAAACACAATGAACTCAGCTTCTTTCCAAATAAGTTACGTTTATTGCAGTACTTTATCACGCCACCAACCACTATCCGTTCGAAATTTAGGTCAGTCCATAGAACAACAATTCGACTTACCGCTTACATGCATGTAATCCGTAGTACTAAAAATATTCATTTATATTGGAATCCTTGGAGTGCCCGAGGACTGCAATGAATCATGAAAAGCAACAACTGACTCAGCAAATACCCCCGGACTATTTACATGTATTATGGAAACAGATAAACAACGTATGTTTGGTGCATATTTATCAGTATCTGTCATAACATAACTACAGCATAAAAAAAAATATTCACATCGCCCGTAAAGGAATGGGTTTCACTTTGATAGATTCTAAGAAGTCCGCATTACAAATGACATCATTATTACATTGTGAAGGAATATTAGCTAGAGCAAAGGATGACTTCCGGCTGTTAGGCCTAAACACGAAAATCTCATAAATGTCATAGTCAGAGGAAGAAGCATTATCCTCCATTCGACAGTTTAATGAAGCTGTATTCATTTAATCTCAAGATAATAAGATATGGATAGCAATTTGTTTGTGAATAATAAAGATAGAGCTCCATTGTATTTATGACATTGAGATGGAGCAAAAATCTCGTTAATTTGAAAGCGTATGTACGGGTTATTAAATTTTTGATGGCAGATTTCTGGTCATGGTGGAACGCCATTTGCGATAACATCTCCCTCTGGATTACGTTTTTATTATTCATTTTTGTCATAGTTAAAGTTCAGTAAAATTGTTTTATAGACCTTTCGTGAGAACTCTTATTAAATAGGAGTAAAATGTTCAAGTGTAATTTAGTCAATTTGAAGCGTAATTTGAATGCTCATTCTGGAAGAGTTTACTTCAACTAGTCTTGATCCTTGGACATGTCTTAATTTAACATACAAAATGTATTATTGTGGTTCTTTATGGTATCTTATACATTTTAAATTACAGTCTACTGTACTGCAATAATTCCAAAGTTACTTCCTTATGCCAGTTTGCCGTAATGTTGTGTATTTTATCTGATTCTCTACATTGAAAACTTATTCGTTAAGAGCATTTCATGAACCCAGTTAGTTTGATAAAAGAAAAAAAGTAAATATATTTATTACTGAACAGTAGAACTCATATTAAGTAGTTCTTAGCGAAGCATCTGACAGTCGCAGTGGACGTTTGTAAGGAACTTAATATTGATTTCAAGACACTTTTGAATTAAAAATCATGTCATGGACGAGTGTCTTGTCAGAGATGATTTCCCAATCCCTGTTATGGGACTGAAATCGGCATTCATCGAATACGAGTTTTTTGCTTCTTTCCAGTTATCGTTGAAGTTCCTCTCCTTGTACATCCTGTAACAGTTTGTTCCATGTCCGTGAAGCTTATATTCTTCTGCACTGTATCGAAAAAAGACTTTAGCTTAGAGAAGATTATTGACAAGTACAGATGGTTAAATATACAACTTTTCAGAAATACAAAGAGAATAAATCGTCCGAATTTAGCTACGTCTATGAAGAAGGACGTAATATGTGCAAAAGACCTAATAAAGCAGTCTTTACTCCAGACGTAGGGTCTTTATTAATCTTTACTCAAGCCTTTCATTCTTTCAAAAGCAACGTTTTCTATAATCCGCTTGTATTGCAAAGTTACAACTTTCAAGTCCCCATAAATTGACTACTTGAATTCTTTCTGTATTTTTTTAAGGAACACCATATGCCAAATTCGAGACGGGAATTCATTTCCCCTTTGGAGCAGTGCACCTTTCAGATTCAACTTTGAAAAAGAAGCAATTTGCTAGCTACCGCATCCTTAAAATTTTTCCAATCTTCTTATTTCAGTGGAACTTAAAAGAAAAAAAAGAAAAAAAAGAAATATTTTTATATTTTGGTTAATTGCTTTATGCAAATAATTCAGAGGATTTTTGGTTCCAGTTACGTAAGAATGGTATAATCAGTCCCAGTCGAAATAATTCTTAATTCTCTTCCAATGACTTGAATTTTTTCGTATCCTCTTTCGTACCGCGGATGAAGATAAAATTTAAGTCGATAAAATCTCAGTTCATGAGGATTGATATGGTCTAAATGCGCGATTTTTAAAGATTATTGTGCCTTTGATTCTGCCGTTCTGAATTCAAGTACTGAATGATATCCTTACGACAGCAAAATATCCTAAATCCTGGAAAATCAGGAAAATTATTTCAGTGCCAAAAAATACTAAAAATCTTTCTCAACTAAGTAACTTCAGATCAATTAGAGTTTTTTCAATTTTAACGAAAGACTGGTCCATGAGAAAATAAATACATCCATCTCCGAAAACAAGGTGCTCTCTCCTTTCCAATCTGAGTTTCGTAAAAGTTGTAATACCCTTACGTCCTTGTTAAAAGTTTCTGATAATATTCGCAATAATATTGATCCTAAAGATATTATTCAATTTGACTTAGGTTTGGCATAATGATGATGATGCTCATAAATAAATTTGCGAAACGATACTACGTAATCTATATATTAATTATACAAAGAAAGCTCCCGGTTTCGTATTTCAGCCACTTTTTTATATGGAGTTTCATCGAGCTTTTCTTGAAATTTTATAATGGCAACACTGATCCGCATCAGTTCGGGGTTGTGTTCATTACTTTGGGGTTGCGTTCCTGGGTAACTTTGGTGTTAAGTTCGGTGTTTGCCACCGATAAGTATGCAATACATGGATTTGTTGGAACTTTTTTCATTTCA
>QYTT01084519.1:0-12456 GCA_006980735.1 Dasypogon diadema
AGCCCTAAAGGTCTACTGTAGTAAATCTGCACATCGTCTGCGTATAAATGGATATTGGCATTCAGGACAGAATCAGGTAGATCGTTGATAAATAAGCTAAAAAGGAGCGGTCCAAGGACCGAGCCTTGAGGTACACCACAGAATAGTGGGAGCAAGCTCGAATATACTTCACCGACTTTTACCTGTTGATATCTATTCGTTAAAAAGCTTTTAATTATCTGAACGGCCAAGGTAGAAAACCGAAAAGTTGTGGTTAACTTATTAAGCAGTTTAGAGTGGTTTACCGAGTCAAAAGCTTTTGAGAAGTCAAGTAATACCAAGACTCCAACCTCGTCTCGGTCCAAACTGTTCCTCAGGTCTGATGTAATTTTCAATAAAGCAGTTTGACAACTATGATTTGTCCTGAAACCCGATTACCACGGCGTGAGCATGTTATTACCTTCGATAAAGTCAATAATTTGATATCATAACCGGCGTCGCCTTTTTTGGAATTGGTAAAACAGAAGCGATCTTCCACTTAGCTGGGAATGTGGACGACGTCAGGCAGGTATTAAAAATGTGTAAAATGTAACGGCCAATATACTGTAACAAGATCTTAATAAATCTAGGTTGTATATCGTCAGGTCCAGTGGCATCCGATTTGATAGAGAAGATGGCTTTCATTAACTCATCAAGATTAGTACATCGAAATGCGAATGTGTCAACATGCTGCTGTACAGAGAGTGTCACAGAACCAGGAGTTGAGCAGCCTGGAGCAGAAAGACTAGAGCTAGCAAGCGTAAATTGTTTATTGATTTCATCAGGATGATATTCGAACCCCGCTCCCTGCCACCAATGCCCTCACTTCTAAGATTTTTCCACAGAACTCTGGGAGGAAGTCTTGGATCAAACCTGGAGCTATAGTAGTTATATTTAGCTGCTCGAACAGCGGCTGTGGCTCTGTTTCGAGCGGCTTTGTATAGCCGATGAGCAGTATCAGTTCTTTTGCGTTTGTACAGTCTGTAGAAGTATTCTCTCTCACCAAGAAAACATCAGGAACAACGATTTTTATGGTACAGGCCAGCAGGACAAATTTTTAGTAGACTGTATTGACCGTATAGTTAGTTGATATGGGTCCAAAATAGATTTCAAATTGTGATTTTCCTTTCAATAAAACAATAAATCATTTTCTATTGATTATTTTTTTTTTTCAAACAAACACATATATAATAATAATAAGTTCACATGAACTGCTTGGTATATTAAAAATTAAAAATGCTACATCTCTCAAATCCTCGTTACGTCCTTAGGGGTGTTCCTTAGGGCTCCATTTTGGGGCCTTTAGTTTTTATGCTCTTCATTAATGATATTTCTGAGCCTATCAGTCAATCTAATTATCATCTTTATGACAACGACGTACAATTATATGTATCTCGCCCTCTTCAGTATATTGAAGATGCCGTTCGCAATCTGAATTCACATATCTCGTCTATTTTTTCATGCGCTTCCGTTAATGAGCTCAGGCTAAATGCTACTAAATCCGAAGCTATTATAATATACCATAAAAAAATTCACACACTAGCTGTCATTAAAATGTTAATTAACAATACACCGCTCGAATATAAAGAGACAGTAAGGAATCTTGGAGTAATTTCTAATCATCCTTCAAGCTGGTCTAATCATATTGACTGCGTTGTGCGAAAAATATATGGGACATTGCGCAAGCTATACATATCATCTTTGTTCATTCCCATAGAGATAAAAAAGTTTCTAGTTTTGATCACATATCACCGTATTCAGCGGCCATTTTGGGCTGCCCGTTAACTTCCTATATGCAGTTTAGAGGTATTATGTTTTTGAGAAATCTAATTATCAACAAAAAAACCTCACTATCTTTATTGTAAACTAGTATTCTCACGTTCATCCAGGATACAGTCTTTGTTACCGACACCTTTTAATTATCTCTGCAGTGAGAGACAATTTTTTGTATAGGTGGTCCGAATGTGGAACCTGTTACCCTTTGCTCTTAGAAGGGGCTGTGGCAGTGGCGTATATAGATTCAATTCAACTAAATTTAATTTATTTCCAATCAATTCAATTCCACATGAGTAAAACCATTTTAGTGTAAAGTACTCTAATTTATAAATTAACTGAGGAAAAAGAGGAATAAAATAAAAGAATGGCTGCAATGCTAAACAATAAAAAAAAATGACAGCAATCCATACAAAAAATATAAGAATCCTAAAAAAAAAAATTAAGAGAACTAAATTTAATCTAACGAATAAAGTAAATAGTTATAAAAAAAGGTAGGCAAAAAATAAATTAAAATATCTAATCCAACATTGACACACAGTATTCACAAATAGTATCTTGAGAAAACAAAAATAGAGCCACAAAAACTAAGTCAGGGCAGAGAAATGTTCAAAAGCCACCCTCCTGAAAGCGCCAACCGCTGTAATGCTAGGTGCATTGAGGCTGGAAGAGCATTCCAAATCCTGCAACCACAGATGAACAATGTACGTTCACTCTGGGGTGAGTTAAATCTAGGAATAAGTAATTGATTACTCTTTGATTATCGACACATTCTTAACTCACTGCATAGATAGCCAGACCCAATATTACAGAGTAACTTGTCCACCAAAACGACTGTTAAAAATTTCACAGAGAGAACAATATATTTTGGCCAAGATACTTTTAACCTGTTTCATCCCAGGTCAAAGTTCGATTAAAGACAATCCCCAAGTATTTTACTGAATCTACATATTCAGTATGGCAACCACCTAAAGTACTAGATGAATAGCTACTTAGATAAAACGAGCGCAAGGACACAAAAATACATAGCTTGGGATTTGACCGGATTTAGATTCAAATTATTTTTACCAGACCACTCAACAATTCGACTAAGGTCCTCAGTCATTTTGCTAATATTATCTTCGATCGAATCAAATTTTGACGAACATGACAACTGAATATCATCAGCATATAATTGGAGAAGAGTATGCCTAGGAACATCTTTGAGATCGTTGATATATAGACAAAACAGTAGCTGACCAAGAATAGATCCCTGCGGTACACCAAAACCCAATTCTAAGAAGGCAGAAGAGGATGCTCCTACTACAACTTTTTGAAATCTGCCGACAAGGTATGAGTAGATGAGTTTGATAGAAGAATTATTAAAGTTTTATAACAGTTTTAGTTTCCTACACAAAATTTTGAAGTCAATACTATCAAAAGCTTTAGAAAAGTCTAAAAATACTAATAAGGAAACGATACGTTTGTCAATATTCTTTCTGATATTGTCAACCAAGTGGATAATTGTGGAGGTAGAGCTATGGTGGGGTCTAAAAGCAGACAAACAGAAAAACAGAAAAACAAATAGTAAATGTTGTTATATTTGTGAGTAGAGTAACTTTTCTTTAATCTTAGAGCACACTGGAAGGATACTTATAGAACTGTAATCAGCCTTATCTTGGGGATTATGATAAAGGTTTCACCGATAGACAATATCTGACCGGGCACGAAGAAGTGTAAAGCACTTTAAAAGTTACAAGTTATGGATAAATTGTAAGAACTGGGTCAAATATGAAAACAGAGTAGGCAAAATAAATGAAAATGTATTAAAACTGGAGAAAAACTATTGAAAATTAGTATTAAAAAGAATAAATTTTTAGTCAATGAAATTTAGTATTCAGGAACATACACAAAAAATTTTATGTTGAGGTCCTTTTCTAGCCTATTGAAAAACTTAAGGAGGCATTCTGGGCTAGAGTAGTGTAGTAGTAATTACCACTGTCCCCGAACCAAAAAAATTTTCGTTGTGTAGCAAAACTAATGTTTTTGCATCTGACTGTTACGTCTAAGTTGTGTTTGTGATTTTATTCATTTTTTGTTTATAAATCGAACATTGGTATAATAAGAAAGTTTTCACCACATATCAAAAATGTTCTCTGGTAGATTATTTAAAGACCTCGGTAAAAATGTGTCATGGCCTGATAACTAAAAAAAAAGTCAGAGAATTAACACATCAGTATGCTGTTCATTTTAAAAGAAGTATACTAGTTTCATGGAGGAAAATAAAATAGCTAGTCTAGATTAGCTGAATAGTTTTTTAAAAAGGCCTGATTCTCTGACCGTTGTGGAACAAGGAAGCTAATTCAGTTGAGTGAGTACAGCCCTTCTTGACATCCAGGAAGAAGATGGACAGAGAAAAAGGGAAAGCACTGTATGAGAATGAAAACATTGGGAGCTTTGTGAAGGAACTGAAGCTGTACGATCCCCTGTAGTATCTATACTTGTAATACCCTCAAGTCTCTTTACACTTCGTCCAGCTGTCTCATTCAAGGTATTCCATGCTTGCTAATTTCATTTTAAGTGCCGTAGTGTTTGGAATCAAACGTTCGAGACTACCAACTTGAAAGTAATTAACAATGTTAGAAATCCCAAGCAAATCATACAGATGAAGCTCACCGGTGTTATGTCGGGGGTCTCTCTGATTCCTTGTGTGATGTAGGTCTATATTTCCAGAGGGATGCCGCTTTGAGATATTTAAAGAATTTCAAATGCTCGAAGTTTCAGTTACATACTCGAAGATGATTTACAGATCTACCTCTTGAAAGACTTGTCAGGTACTTCACTTTATCTTCATTGATTTGTAACCCTATGCTGCGAGCTAAAGAATCCAAACACGATCAGTGGTATTTTCAATTTTTTCCTTCCCACGAGATTCAAGTCGTCATGGCATATGTGATGCTAAATTTGATGAACTTATATTAAAGTGTGTATTTTTTCGCACTTATATAAAATTTGTTAGTTTATGTATACCCATCACAAATATAATGTTTCATTGTTAGCGAACGAACATGTACAATAATAAAAACAGTCACAGTCTACATGTTAAAAAAATGCTAAAAATTTCATTCCGCCGTTACTTTTTACAATGGTAAGTATAAATTTCTCACCTTCAGTAAGTTTTTTAGTATTTTCTATTAACTATTTTAATAGTTTCGTTAGTTAACCTTATGAAACTTCTTAGAATTCCTAAAAATCACAATGCGAAAGATGCTCTACGAAAACATGTAGTATAAACTTTTGTAATATAACTTGCAGGGTAACAATTTTAAACATGTTCAGATTGTTATTCATCTTAAGTTGGACGTCCTGATAATTTTGTTTACGTTAATTATTTCACATAAATCTATGCACTACTATTTAAGTTCATCTATAACACATACCAGTTTGGCATTCCTCCAACATAGACATCTGAATTAGTTGCAAACTTTCCAAATTGAAATTCTTTGCCTCTCGATATCCGACTTTGTGCTACTCCATCAACAACAAGGGTAGTTTGGTCATCGTTTCGCTGAACCTAAGAAATATTAAGGAAATTATATTAAATGTTAAATTGTGGCAATCTTCAAAGATTAGAAAAAGTGTCAATTTAGTTCTTATAAATATTGAAAAGGTATTCAGAGTATAAGATAAGTAAAAAGGGAGTTATCGATATAGACGATCTCAATAATAATTCTGGTACTGTGATTACTGACACAAATAGGGAAATGTGTAAGTAAAAAATTTCAAAAGGAGTAAGGTAATCAGTGTTTGAAGCATACACAGAGACTTTCCAAACAAACACATACTAGATATTGATATCAAAATTGCTTCAAAATATAACCCGCTTCCTTAAACTCAAAATATGATACTGAATTAAACATAAGAGGAAAAAATAGATAGACGTATTTATATATCCATCCCTTGCATACGCAAGGATTTGTTTTACATTTTTCAGACAAGGCAAATACATCAACCAGTGAGAAAAAATTTCGATTTTGCAGAGTTAAATTCTTTTTTGAATGATTTTAGTAATTGAAGTTTTTAAAATATATTTCTGTTGATAATAGACTCGCCTTGAGCAGCGCGAATCGTGTCGAGTTTAATGCATAAAAAACCCAAAGCTGCCCGATCTTTCTCAAACGGATTCAAACTTCCCCATCATCCCTCTTTGTCAATGGGGTGAGCATTTCAAACTCTTTTAACTTAAACATCTTATGACTTCAGGTATCCAATAATCTTCGTTGGACGGATCACATCTTTGCCACTGGAAAAAATGCGATGAAGTGTCTCGGCTTCCTACAGCGAGATATTTCACCTCATTTGACATAGCGCTCAGAGCAAAACTTGAATTTGATTCACACATTTGGGCAGGGACAGGACGCGCTTTATTTCCCGTGTTGGATAGAACCAAAACGAAGGCTTTCAAGTCTATTGGCGACGAAACGATTACGTCTAAAATCGTTTCTGTGGAGCATAGGCGTAATGTTGCATGCCTTACTTCACCTCATTTGACCTAACGCTCATCTACAAAACATATATCAGACCTAGACTTGAATTTAACACGCGTTTGATAGAGTTCAAAAGAAGGCTTTCAAGATCATTGGCGACGATAGATGGTTACCTCTCTGGAACACAGGCTCAATGTTGCATGTCTTACGCTCTTTTATCGGTACTATCATGGATACTGCTCCAATGAAATCGCTAGGCTGATTCCTTGTAGATCAGTCCCTGCGCGTGATACCCGCGCATCGAGCCGTCTGCACGCTTTCGTCCTTGAGACACGACTGAGCAGAATAGTGAAATTCGCGAATCCTTCTTAACCAGAAAAATATGAATGTGGAATAGACTACCCTCCTCTACCTTTCTCCGGAACTACAGACCGTAATTGTTCAATCTGAATGTGCACCGACGCCTTCATTCCACATCCTAATTCTCTACCTCCCCTTCCTAATTCCTTTCCTTTCCGCAAGGCAGTGCTATAGTATCATAGGGTATTCCCTGAGCTTTGGCTATGCTGTAAAAAATTAAATGTTTTTATTGATTTTACTTAAAATATGTAGGTTTTATCCACTATCCAAAAATTGTTCAAATTTGAAAGTTGACATCGGTGGTTTGTAGAAATTTTTAACGGCGCAGCCGCGATTCAGTTGTTGAACATTGAGGGCGTATATCCTGCTGTAGCGACTCAGTTGTAATCAAGCCATCATGGCATAGTGCTATTCTTTTGTTTTTTTATAGTGTCATTTAATTGTAATACTGTAATTTATCCTACTACTTTTTGTCGTTATACCGTAGAGGTTAAGCCAGGGGTGTGAGCCTTCGGCGTCCAATGGTGACACTTACAGGGGAGCCCCCAAACCAAGATGATGATGAAGAAGAAGAAGCCTTTTAACGGAAATTTCGTTCATTCATTACTTCCTTCTTTTGTAAATAATTCGAATGTAATTTTTAGGAATTAGAGGCTGCCTACCGATTACTTCATCCCCTAAGCAATATGACGGCCTACGTGAAGCCAGTCCAGTAGAGGGGTTGCCAGTGTCATTCCCCCCTGAAGGATTCAATTTTGAGTGTACGAAGGGTGGAAATTAACATTAACAGATTATTTTGATGGGGAATGTTTTTTAGAAACTGACGAGTGTGGTCGGCGATTTTTTCTGAAGGTTGAATATTGAAACACGCGCATATGAGTAAATGTAAATAATTTGTTTTATTATGTCTTTAGTTAAAACTTTGCACATATGCATATTACCAAAGTCTTCTAATATTTTTTAAGTGTATAATAGACTGTATAACAATCAAATCTGTGGAAAAGAATGCAATATCTATCAGAAAAGTATGCTTTTTTTTACTCCTGTGGGTATTATTTCCTTTAGAGCATTCTACTTTATTTGACCGGTTAGTAAAATAGAAAGGATCCTTCATAGGTGCTTTTTTAGAAACAGGAGAATAACGACCAGTTTCGGGATTGCGCATTTATCAGAATATTCAGCTACCTATTCTCTATCTATTACTGCTACAATAAATTGTTGATATCTCATTTTATTCATACAACTGATCACAATGCAGTGGCACAATGCAATTATACGTATCTACATAAAATTCTGAATGCAGTAATGAAATCGAATCAATGTTACTCAAATTTACTAACCTCCTGCGTTTGAAACAATTGATATTCGTGAAAAAGCTCAAAATGGTACGAAAAATAAAGAAGAAGATGATTAAAACAAGCATAATCCTAAACGGAGATCAGAGAGAGACACAGCCACAATACAATAAATATGCTACATTCATGACTTACATCTTCAAGGACAACAGGAAGCTAAAATATTTAAAAATACAGCGGTTCTCGACATTCTCTCGTATTTTACTGTCTGTTAAGGTAAGAGGTTCGGGACCTAGGATAAAATAGAGTAGAGGGAATAGAGTGGAAGGAGAGCAGGTAAAATAAAAGTAAATCTGTGGATTGAGGCTACAATAAATTTTAAACGCATTTAATAAACCGCAATTAATAAATAAATAAATTCTTTATTTATAAAGGTACAAATGAGTACATAAGTTCTCTTTGTTTGTGATAACTCCTAATTTCATTCAACACCAAATCAAAATATAAGAAAAGAGAGTAAAGAAAACGGGAAAAAAACAAAAAGACGCGAAATTCATTCTAGAAAAAATAAAAGTTAAAACAAAAACAATGGATGAAAGGATTAAAAAAATATATATAAATAATAATAATATTAATCAAGACCAAAGCTAGCAACAGATTTATATTTGGGAATTACACAGTGTTATATTAACTAAAAAGGAAGAAAAGAAAAAAAAATTGCCGAAAATTTATATGTTTGAAAAGTAGTTAAATAATGCTTTCTTGAAACTGTCAGTGGTCTACATGTTACGGATCCGAATAGGCAATGAATTCCATAATTTGATGCCATAGACGAGGAAAAGGCGAGTACTAAAATAAGTTCGATGCTGTGGAACAATCAGTGATCGTGTGCACCTCGACATGGAGAGAGTGGTATGTCTCTGAAGGTAACGCGGACATTGGCTTCTAATTAATTTGAACACTGGTAGTGCAGTTCAAAATACTTCTACAAGAATTACATGCAAAGTACAAGAATTGTATGCAAAGTTAAGTTTGTATCTTGAAGAACTCTTCACTCTTCTGTATACTAAATCTCGCTGTATTAACGCTTTAAGAAGCTTGATTCTTATATCTCTAGGTGTGCAGAAAGCATAAGGCCAAAAGTTTCTCAGAATTCCATAGGCTTTTCCCACAATTGCATTAATATGGCTATTCCAGGAAAGAGAGCAATCCATAATAACACCAAGATTCCTTACTTTTGATGAGTAGAGTATAGATACGTCATGCAAAACCAGCAGAGATAACGTAGATGAATCAATACTACCATTGGAAATTACGATTGCCTGGGTTTTGGACGGGTTCCAGATTCAAGCAATTAGACCTAGCTCAGGCTGATACGTGCTGAAGGTGTGAATTAAATGAGGCAATTTGAGCGTTAACGTTGATTAAAGGTGTTGAAAGGGATAATTGCATGTCGTCCGCATAAAGACTGACGGAACAGTGTGTCGGAACCTTAACCACATGATTTACATACAGTGAAAATAGCAATGGTCCCAAGATCAAGCCTTGTGGTACCCCACCCAACAAAAGCCTCTCCTGAGATTAATCAGATAGAAACCTATTGTCTTGTATTACTCCCGAGTTTTGCATAGAATATTTATCTGAGAGGCCAAATCCTTTCATACATTTGTTATACTCTAATATACAAGTGGATTTAGTTACTTTAGGTCCTGTCCTCCTGTTTTCTTTGTCCGTGAGATGACATCATAGTAATAATAACGTTCAATTGTCTAAGGACGTCGTATGACGTCTTTGGTCAACAACGTTCGGTTATCAAAAGACGTCATGTGAGGGAAGGGAAATCCCCGGCATCTCTGGCAGTAATTTGCACACTCTTTGTATTTCAAATATGCAAAAAATTAGTATCAATCTAAATTGAAAATTCTATCTGGAAAAAGAATTCAATTCATAAGAGAGGGCGAAAACTGTTGGTAGATTTTAAGTGCCATGGTGTGTCGTACTCTTTGTCTCGTTGCAGCTTTTGTCAAGTACATAGGATACTAACATTTCCATTATGCAACACGAGTCAATATTTCATCTATAACTCAATTTTAGTGTAAAACGTGTGACAGAGGCCATCACCACTGGCTGATAATTTTAGCTAGAATTTTATAAAAATGAAAGATTAATGAATCGTGAAGTATTTTTGTTTCCCCTACTAATTCAATCCTTTGACACAAATTACGTCATGATTGATTTTTTTCCGAGCAACAAAAAATAGTCCCTTAAAAGCCATAGTCTGCTGCCGGCTTTTTATATTTCGGTTCAATTTATTTATGAAGTTTAAATTCATGTTTCAAAGCACTTAGGAACTCTACCGGAATAAATACTGCAATGAGAATAATATCAAAAAGTGTAGGTAGAAAGTTTACAAGAAATTCTCGTCACGATTGGAATAAGAAGAATGCTGAAGACCATGCAATAAATCGATCAATGCAAATTATTCTTTTATGTCGAGAATCCAAAATAAGAAGGAGGTTGTTGTACCTGTCTTTATGCCACGAATACTATTCTTTTTTTTACAACTACGATATAGGCATTGCATGCAAGTGGCGGTATACAGGCTAAAGTTTCCTTGGAAGTTTCCCTCGTATTTGAACCACGTTTAACTTTATTTAGCTCGTCCATTAAAATTCGTTGCATGTTAACGTGGTTCACCATCCTTCACCTTCCGATTTGCTTATGACTAGTTAATATGAAGCGTTCCTTGTCCAGACTAAATGATTGCTATAATCATCTCAATTAGCCGAATATTTCTGTTCTTATCTAAGAATAGTCGTTAATAAAATGCACAGGAGTCGGGAAGGGAAAATTGTTTCAAATTAGCTGAAATTACCCCTTTTATTGTTATTTGATGCCATGCGTGATTCGATATTTTCGGTAGCAATATTATTCGTGTGTCGAAAACCGTAGTCTATCGTAAAAGGGTTTTAAAATTGTGAAAAAATGGAGGCAAAAATCAATGGAGCTTAAAAGTATTTAAAATCAGTTGAGTAAGGGTAGGGCAGCAAGGACTGTGTGGTATCATTCCTCTTTTAACTGCGATTTAATTTGTCTGCCTAATTGTCCACTATATTCGATAAGATCGCCATATCGTGTAAATGTTGTTCGGGTCACTAACAATTTCTGTTTATTTCGTGCTAAGTTCATTCTGCAATAAAGTTTTGAAAACCCGTAGAATGTTTTTCTTTTTGTTTTTTACTCAGGGACATACATATATATACATACATATACATATTTAGTATTTGCCCAATAAAAGGTAATGTAACTTTAGGGTCAAAAAATTTTAACTCTTGCGGCTGTGAGACCAGTTACGTGCTATTATTTAAGCTGTACTGTAGCAAAGAGTTCCTTTCAGATGGATATGATCCGTGGGCTCAGGAGGTTGTACTTCACCTGTTGTCCGAAACAAACCTCCTTCACAAAGGTGTTCGCAGACAACTGTGAGAAAGAACTCAAAAGGTTGGTCTCAGAGTCTTCTTCACAAAAACTACCCTCTAAGGAAATAGAAATGTTCTCTGGGCTGGGTTCAAGGAGACAAAACCAAAAAAATCTGTTTCTTGTCTAACGATAGATGTCATGCAGAAAACCAAATAGCTCAAAGCAAAAGTGGAAGAGAGAGAGAGAGAGATAGAGTAGTGTCAAACCTCTACTGATAAAAAATAATAACCAGTACGTGGAAGGTGTAGATGTCAAGGATGAAACAATCTACCATTTATTTTGCACAAGGAGTTCAAGGAGGTATTAGAAAAAATCTTTACCAATTTTTGGACATGACACTGCATAATGCCTATATTTTGTACAAGGCGAATACTGACAAACTTTTAGCTAAAAGTAACTTTTTAGTTTCCTTAGTAACAGAACTTTCGGAGTCAGAAACAACACCAACTTTCCAAATTGTTCAAGAAAATGTGCTTGGCCCTGCTCATACATACGTTGACCATCCTCTCTAACCGAGACAATCCTTGTGTGTTGTCTGTGAGAAGCAGAACATAAAGAAGAAGACAAATTATTGGTGCGCTGGATGCAACTGTGCAGTCCACCAAAATTTCTACCACCTCCAAGAGCAGTAACCCAGGCCAGTCCGAAGTGGTGGTCCGAAACACAGGAGGGAATCTAGCCACTCGAAGTGAAGTCTTGTAAATATGTATATGTATGATTTTTTTTTGCTTTTGTAGTATATACGAATAGTACGTAATAAAATATATTATGAAGATCATATACATATAGTATCATAATGTTTTTGTATCCAACATAACATATTATTTGTCAAATAGACTTGCTTCTGTTGATTTCGAGGCTTTGCTTTGCAGTGATGACATCGATACAGACGTTAACATGTTTTATTCCAAGGTTTTTGAGGCATTTGCCTCTTTTGTCCCTTTCGAGCGTGTAAGATCACCTTCCTCCTCTCCTCCATGGTTCACCAATGAACTGAGAACCTCAAGGAATAATAGGAATAAACTCTGGAAAACCTTTCTCAGAACCAGAGATCCTCTGGATCA
>QYTT01084520.1:0-12524 GCA_006980735.1 Dasypogon diadema
CTAGGTATTTGCGATATTCTCATATAAAAAAGTACATCAACCTAGCAAAAATGTAAAAACAGATCCAATCAATTTCCAGCGAAAGGAAATGTTGCTCAAAATGACTATAAATAAATATTTGTTGATTACAAGCTAAGTAGTGCGATACAGATTAGAATCTTTTCTCAAATATTGTGATTGCAAAAAAAAATTAATCCAATTCCTCGTAGGCTGTTATATGAACATTCATTAAGACCTTCCTCCACATTTTCTGTGAATAGAGCTAAGTCTCTAATAGAATCGCACAATTCAGGAAGATTAAGATAAGTCAGGCGTATCAAAATTTTTATGTAACTTCGCTGAATATTTTGTGCAGCAGGCACAGATTTGCGCAATCGGAGTGTTCCAGTGCCACACTTATAGTTAATATGTTGCTTGCTTAATGATCCGTTTACCTTATTGGGTGGTTTCGTTTCGTAATCGAGTACTTTCATGACGACAGCTAATAAATTCGCGAATGCCAGTGAGTTCAATACTGAACTGACAAAACTGAAAAATGCCCCTTCTGACATAATTACATGGACCGAAGAGCTCTGGTACAATGGAAATTTTAATTGCTTGCAGCACCTTGCCTTCGCTACATTGTATATTGGTTTGTATGGATAAATAATAAAAAGTAATCGCCGAATCTTTGTATCTTTCTCATCAATAAATCAAATTTTGACAAATTATCCCGTGCGGTTCAAAAGATTTCACATTTTGGGCCCTGTTGACAAACGCCGCTCCGAGAATTATGACAAGATTAAGAGTTTTCCAACTAAATAGATAGCGTTCAGAACAAAAAACTCATTAGGAGGTATTTTGGGTAACAAAATGTGCACGCGATCGCGGGAGATTTGCGCTGGGCTTTGAAGCAAACCTCTATGCCGAAGACTTATGGCTTAAGAAAATACCTCCAGGTAATTATAAATGCCTCGACGAAAGCTGGTGATGAAGGTGGAAATTATTAGCAGTTACCATTATGTCTCAATAGATAAATCGCTTTGGCTGCCTAGGCGGCTGGACATAAATTATTTTGACGGCTTAAAAGTGCGACCCCAAAAGTCGCGTGTGCTCGAGGTGCGCTTGACCTGGACAGATATAAAACAATTGTCACTGCCATTTATTACAACACTCGAACAGACCAGTGTCAATAGTGCTCGACGCTCATTTTTAACCAGCATCTAGCAGTCCTCAGGTGTTTTGAATGAGATTTTCGTTGGGCGTCAAGACAATCTTGCGACGAAATGCGTGGGTGAGTCTGACAGACTCGCGAACACGGCTACAAAGTAAGGCTTGATGACTTTTTACGAAAGGTAATCCGCTTTGAGCAGGTGGATTTTCTGTGAAGGAAAATAAATGGTGGAAAATGATCGCTAAACTGATTTCAGTCCAGCATTTATCGCTAACAAAAGGATTATTCATTGAAAATTTTAACACTGTGAAAGTGTTCCTCTTTACGAATGCCGTTAAAACTTTTAGTTTGTTCCTGAATTAATTCATGCCTATTCAATGAAGTTTTTATGGAGGCGGTATCATTTTATTAGTGAATTAAATGTTAGTATGCGACTTCTGGTTTGGGACCATTTACTCCCCTTAGCGAGAATTTTCGGAATTTTTTCCGCTTTTAAAACAATGGCAATGTGCCTCATCGATAGCTTTAATAAATTATGAATGCATCGTGAAATGGGTCAGCACAAATTAATAAATTAATGTGATTTTAAAATTCACAAAAGCTATATTAAATTTTATAAAACCTGCCATTTTTCAAATAACATAAAATTTTCTACTATTAGTCATCACTTCTGCGAAGCGGGACAACCCGTTCTCAAGGTATTTTAGAGATTTTCATTTAGGGAATGTTTGTTTATAGCTTAAAATATTTGTCTTAAAATGAATTATAAATAGGCAAAAGATTTATGTGCAGTTAATAAGATATATAAATCAACTGAGCGGAGTTTTGTACGGATTGAATAGGTGAAGTACGACCAACATTCGGGTGTGGTTTTCTGAATTGATTCTTAATTTTTTGGTTTACCGGTTTGCAATGAATTTTTTATTATGGAATTTTCACATTTATATTTTATTTGGGAGAAAAACGAAATATAAATATAAATAAAGCTTTATTGTTTCAGTCCAATTCACTATTAAACAGATGGAATTTTGTTTATTGGCCTACTAATTTCCTATAGGCTAAAAGCATCTTGAATTTTTAGCCAAACTGGCTAATTTTTCTAAAAGGAGTGGAACTAGAGTACGTTTAGGTAATATGGTATACTTGTTTGTTTGTTGTTCATTATTGGCAAAAGTAAGCACAAAATCAATCAAACTAACCGAAGTTTCCAATCACGCCGGTAGCCGAGTGAGCTGAAGCGGATGTTTGCAGATTTTCCCCTCCATTGGTGTGGGATCAAATCCTGCACAATTTCTACTGACGGGAATTGTACTTGCGAAGCCACTGGGATGTTGCACAGTAATTTTATGCCACAATAAAATTCTGGCTCACTTGCAACATTTGTCAGGTTAATTTCCCAATCTTCCTGTTGCCTAATTTCCTTCCGCCTAAGCTGTGCTGAATGTATCTTAGGGTTGTCCCCTGAGCTTAAGCAATACCTTAAAAAATACTGTTTTTAGGATTTTCATCACTGTTCCAAGACTTGTTACAAAATATGCACTTAGTTTTCTTTGTGGGCGGAATATTAAAGCAAACTCCTTCTTCATCCTTCATGGGATTCGCTTGAAAAAATATTATTTTGGTGAATACGTTTCCTTTTGATGGGTTTGAAGTTTTGTTCTGCTTCTTCCTTAAGTTCTTTTCTATATTGTGACATTGTTAAAATTGTCGCCTTTGATTTTCTTCCTGTTCGGCTCGTAGAAGGCCACTGCATTTTTGGATGAGGATAAGGAGTCCAATGCTCTCCACTTATGCTGGCAATGGGCCGATTGTAACATTTTTGCACAAGGGAATCTATTATAGATTTCTGCGATGATTTGATAGCGTTTGCTAAATTTGTGTCATTTTCTTGAATTGATTTGTCGTTCTTGGGTAAATTGTCAAATGGAACTAAGGTGTTGTTTAGCACATCCCCTTCATTTCCTCCAGGCATAAAATCAGTTTCCGTAAAACAATTCTTGTTGAAAAGATAAATTCCAGTACATTTGTACCCGCTTATTGCAAATTTGTCCAAACTGGATTTTTAGGAAAGTTCTGGTAAAAAATTTCGGTTATGTCACACTGTGTGACATTTCAGTCTTTGTCTCGAGTAAATCTGCAAAGAAATATTTATTACGCCATTTTCACGTCCAAGATCTAACATTTCTGTAATGTCCATCCAGAATGAGTAAAATTCCTTTGTTTTTAGAAGCATTTATAAAATGTAAACAAAGTGTGACGCACTTGTGTTAATATAGGAATCTGTACCCACTCAGATAAATGGCATGAAGATTTGGAGTCTGGCGGAGGGTGTTTCATCAAAAGCAGGTTTTGGTTTTTCCTAGAAAATATGAACATTTAGATTTTTTTTGAAAGCTTTGTCGATCATTACAGGTTGTTTTAAATTGCGCTTAGAACGCGCAACTGTATCTGTTTAAATTAAGATATAATGTTTATTTTGTATCCACGATGTAAGATGTAAATGGCCAGTGAAAATGACTGAACATCACGCAGATAAACATGAAGTGAACAACTTAAAATGAGCATGTTAAAAACTAATCAATACATAGCCTCCGTTAATATAGTTTCCCCTGTAAATCCCAATGAAATATTTGGTTTTTGAAAAGATGATCTTCATCTGTGAAATAAATTAGTGTACTTAATTTTTGTTCACCATTTTCTCTCATTCGTCATGAACTTGCACAGCAAGCCCTGTTTATCTGAATTGTAAATGTAAAATCGCCTTCAGGTGCAGGTTTTATGAAGATAGCTCGAGGCGCATCTTTATTGCATTGATCACAAGGTAATCGATGGCCACCTCCAGCGATACAGTTCCACTTTCGTATCCCACGTTTCAAGATCAATGATGTTGTTTGATGCATATGCAGTTGCCACATGGGCAGACCATGAGTATGAAAAATGGCAGTAAAACAGAAGGCACCTAGGGGGACGTAATAGCTTTCGGTGAAGAATTACACCTGGTTGCTATGTATAGGTCAGATGCTGACTTATGAGGTATAAGCATAATACACACGTCACTTGACGTATACCACAGATGGTATTGTTTTGGGAGACCCAACTTGCGTTTTTTCCGTTCCATATATTTGAATTGAATCGACTGGATTCGTGATAAAATCAAGTAATTCTGAGAATTTATATTGTTTGAAGAATGAAATCCTTTTGTTTTGTTTCAATTAAAATTTTAAAATCTCCAGATACGTACAGTTATTGTTAAGAAAAATTATTTGGCATCTCGGAAAATTAAAGATGAATGAATTACGTGACATGATAGAGTTATATGAGATTTGGAGATCAACAGAGTCAGTTTTATTACTAAATATATTTTTCAGAGAGTGTGCCTTTTATATTTTTTATACATTCCAATTGAAGTTTAAGTTGTTGTAATTTCTGAGCTAATGTGGCTTTTCGTCTTTTCAGGTAAGGCATCTGATGCGTAAAAAAATCACGCGGTAGGTGTATGTATGTAAACATTTTTTATCTTATTAATAAAGGTCTGAAAAATTGTCCACTGTATAAACTGTAAGAAAATTACATACGAATATTTTTTTATCCTGTTTTTTATTTTTCTAAAAATGCAGCAATTGGAAATGATGGTCAAGTAATGAGGACGTTGTATATCGTCCAAGAAATTTTGTTTTCCTTTTCCAAAATTTTTCTGAATTGTACATCTATAGAAGTAGCCAAAAAAATTCCGAAAGCTTGTGCATTTTTTCATGAATAAAGATTAAAACTAATTTAAGGGGTGAAGTAACAACGTCCTCATTACTTGGGCTTCATTTCCAGTTCCTGCACTTCGAGAAAAATAAAAAAACATAAGGGGTATACAGGTCAGTATAGTATTTTTCTTCTATTTTAAAAAAATCAAGAAGAAAATCTTATGGAAGATAGTTTTCTTGTTTGTTTGTTAAAATTAAATTGTTGTTGTTAAAATTAAACAAAATGTGTAACGAAAGCCAGAGGTACACTTAAAAGAATTATTTATTTATTTCTTACCCCCTGATTACACTTTGTAGCTTTAAAAAATGGGTAAAAATTCGAAGTGACACATCTCAGGTACTATCCAATGAAATGAAATTATTTTTTCTCTATATACTATATAAAATCAGGAGTACAAATAGAAAATCGTCGTTCTTTGAAAATTTCACGCTTTATTACGGAAAAATGGTTACATTTTTATTCTTTAAAATATTGTCCATCGCTATCCACAACTTTTTCCAATCATTCTGGCAGGATATGGATACCGCGTCGAAAAAATTTCTCGTCTTTTGAGATCGACCCAATTTGTGGCTTCCTCGTAAGAACGGAAATGCTGCTCAGTCAGGCCATGCGTCATCGATCGGAACAGGTGGTAGTCGGAAAGGGCGATGTATGGGGAATACGGCAGGATTTCCCATTTGAGCGTTCCTAAGTACATTTTAACCGGTTGTGCAACATGAGGCCGAGCATTGTTATGCTGTAAAATTACTTTGTCGTGTCTCTCCTCGTATTGCGGCCTTTTTTCCTTCAATGCTCGACTCAAGCGTATTAGTAGTGTCCAGTAGCGATCTCGTTTGATGGTTTTACCCAGTCGCAACAGCTCATAATATACCACGCCGAGCTGGTCCCACCAAATACACAGCATAAGCTTTGCGCCGTGGATGTTTGGCCTGGCCGTCGAAGTTGATGCATGGCCGTGGTGCTCCACGACTATTTTCGCTTCGGATTGTCGTACTGAATCCACTTTTCGTCTCCAGTTACAATACGATGCAAACAACCCTTCCTTCTTTGCCGTTAGAGCAGTTGTTCGCACGTGAAGAAACGCCATTCGACATCTCTCGGCTTCAATTCGTATGGCACCCAGTTTCCTTGTTTTCGCATCATTCCCAAGGTTTCCAAACGATGTGAAATTGCTTGTTGAATTACGTCGAATGAATTTGCAAGTTCTTGTTGCATCTGACATGAGTCTCCAATTTGCGTCTTCAAACTTTTTCCTCGGTCCGGGATGCTCCTTGTCTTCCACGCTGAAATCACCACATTTGAAACGTTGAAACCATTCACAACATGTTCTTTCACTAATAGAAGCCTTACCATAAGTTTCTACAATCATTCGATGCGCCTCAGCAGCAGATTTTTTCGAATTGAATGCAAAAAGCAAAACTTCCCGCACATGACGCTTATTTGGCTCAAATTTCGACATGTGGACGTTTCTGATTTGACATTCGTGACCAGCAACAACAACATGGCGCCATCTATTAGAAAACGGCGGTTTTCTATTTGTACTCCTGATAATTTTATATATTATCTATAAATTACAAAATGGATCGAAAACATGAACTCTAAAATATTAACAAAATTGTACTTTCTGAGTGGGAAAAGAATAATTAAAATCAGACTTTTCAACACAATGTTAGTAAGAAGGTAGATTCCCTATTTCAAATTGAGTTGAACTGAATCAAAGCAACAAATACAGTACTTTAGGAAAATTGCTAAATCACCTTTGATGGCCAAGCTAAATAATCTAGATTAGCCGAGCATCTTCGTGCGTGGTTTTTCTGAGTTATTTAAAACCATTTAAATAATCACAGTGTGAGAAATATTTTCAGTTACATAACAGTTCACATGTTACTCCTCATTTAAGCCAGTGTTCAATGAGTTGACACTATTACGTGTCGGATTGTTAATTCCCTATTAATTTTGAGTGACCTCTCGAATTTTGATGACACCCATAAAACTCAAGCGCTTGTCCGACTTTCTAGCCAAAACCACCAACAGAAGGGATTTTCTTTAATTTCAGATGAGTATCAGTGATGCAGAAAATTTATTGTGTGTCACAGTCATAAAATCATCTTCAGATTTAATCTTGAAGCAAACATATACGAATACGAAGAGCACTTTACGCAATAGCACTTCTATTTAGTCAGGTGACACTCATTCACCTGAGCAACTCAATCGACATTTTGAAAATATTTTACCAATGTCTGGGCTGACTAGGCTGATTTACAGCATTCACTCTTGCCGATAGGTTCATTTACCTACCAGTGAGTGTAATAACTACTTGAGGTATAATTTTACCAGGTCATTAAAAACTGAGCCTGGCAGGAGGCTCATCTTCACTTTTGTGCCGAACGTAGGGGGTACTACCACCACGAAATTGAACAAGTAATTAAATTTTCAAGTTTTATTGCCATTTGCCTATTCGGTGCCATGTGACTGTTTTAGCTTTTAGCATGAATAAAGTGAAAATCTGATTTTTTTTTTAATTTCCCCTGGAAAAACTTGTTTTTCTAGGGAATTTTCCATTGTTGACAGAGAAAAGGTTAGATTTGTGAGCCCTAGCTTAAGCCGTGTCGTGTTTGAAACTCTAAACAAATATTTTTCTGTTTCAGTGCAGCTTACAGCCTAGCATTTTAATAGGGCCAAGTTTTCTAACGATTTAAATAAGAAACATTTCAATATTTAAATTATGCAAAGAGTTCCTCTACTCCAGATTGTTCTAGATGGCTTCTTGCCTAGCATGATTTCCAGTTTTATACTTTTCTACTCTACTTATTGCTAATGTTTTTGTTTTAAATGGTACTTTAAGATAGAAAGAATTTTACTGATTTCACTTTCGCCGCCTTTACTTAATGAAGGAAATCTGAAATGTTGCACAACCAAAATATATGGGTGCATATTACCGGTGCACGATTTTAGCACCTGCTTTCAAAAATTGTCCAATTAAAAGTGATTACCGGGGATTTATTCAATTTAAAGTAAAGCAGTTTCGAAACGCTTAACAACACCTGAGTTAAGCTGGAAATTAAAGACTTGCAATTCTGTGCATGGGACTAATTACAATGAGCACTTTTTAGCTGTATCTAGGCCACCCATCGCCGCACTCGTTTCCATTCGGAAGATTGATACCCAAACGAATTACGCCATATAATTATCGCCTATAATAAATTTCACTGTGATCCGAAACGATATGCAAAAAGGCAGTGCCTGAGCCGTAAATTTTAGGCACGATCTCGCTTTTCATAGCTGGCATGAAAATCTTTTTCGCTCCAACCGCCACAGTATCTTTCCCGGTCACCAAAAATTTCTGTTTAAAAGTTGGTTTAAGAGTGTACACGAATTGATGTTATTTATCTAGTGTCTGATAAGGTCAAGGTCGTCTGGTTCCTGTATTTGGAGCACTGTAAAAAACCACAATTAGATTTATGAGCTTAAAGAAGTGCGCCGTGAATACTAATAAGGAAATCAATCACTTGACAGAGCTGGGTGAATAGCAGTAAGATGACGGCTTGACTATGCATCAAGGTCGAAATCGGTAACAGTAAATCGAGTGCACAGTTTACGTACTCCCATGGAGTTTTAATCCGGAAATTTGAAGTAGGAGTTTTAAGTGTAATTACGACCTTAAAATTCATTTGTATTGGACGTGCTTTGAGTAAATTTGGTACTCTGAACCCTGGACCCATATTTAAATTATGCACTAAAATGTTTTTCATTCATTGCAAATTTTAGGTTATTTGGAAACTTTTAGATCTGAAATCTAAAAGTTCTCCGAATCGTTTGTAAATTTTTGAGCTCTCAAAAGCTTCCTAAAGCTACGTTCCCATTTGAGAGTTATTTTGGACACAAATGTGTCAATTCTCTGAGACAAACGTCTCTACAAGAGAGAAAAGTCTCTACATTTTTATATCAGATAGGAGATTACAAATGTGTCCAAAGGTTAAGCTGAGATCAACTGTCCAAAGTGTTCACACATGATGCAAAATTTTTCTTGATCTTTGATCTTTGATTCTTAGATCTCAGACATTAACCGAGGTGAAATCAACAGGCAAAATGGGACTTTCAGAGATGAAGACTGCTGCAGCAATAATTAAAATGAATTTATTAAAAAATACGAAGGGAAGCAAATCAAGTAATGACCATGCAGTGAGTTATCCGTGGCTATTTGTTCTTATTTATTCGGCTGGCCTTGAAGTCTGCAAGCCATTCTACTATCCTCACAATGTGGATGCAGCCTTTAGCACTGCACCAAGAAGTATTACAAGCGATTATTTAGGTTTATGACGCCCTACATATGTGAGCTATACAGATTGAAACGAACCGGACCGTGGATAAATCTTGAAACCTTTGGGAGTAATTAATGGCTAAGTGCCCCTCTTTATGCTGCACAACTTTTGTCTGAAACATTTCGTTCAAAAATGCATAATTGGTGAGTATTGATTCAAAAAGTTATTTGACCCTCAAGTAGTCACAGACCGCTTTGGCCTATAAGTAAATCACATACTCGACGTAAAATTTTACGCTCTCTCCAATTTTGTAGGCAAAAATGGGATCTTACATTATCTTACATTTCTATTGAAATGTGTGAACGCTTATGCGGAGATCAGTAAATGGTTCTCGGCTTCTCGCTGAGAAGTGCGCCTTCTGGGTTAGAAGAGAAACTTATTATTATTATTATAAAACCGAAGTTGAGTCCCAAGTGACCTTTAAATTTGACCTTGGGTCAAGTTCATGGTCACTGCCAAGTACACCCTTTACCAATTTTGTTCAAAATATTTTTTTTCTAAAACTTCAACCTTTCAAGATGTTCCACCGCCAATTTCTCTTTTGTGTGCTCTTTATATTAGGTAGATATTTTTAAAAGAAATATTTTGTAAATATTTTTGTGCAAAGCAATTTCTAAAACACGGAATATACGATAAATAAATTTGGCGTGAGGATATAACAGGAGGATTTTTATTTAATAAGTAAGGAATTAAAATTTTTATGTGCCCTCTGAATGAGTTGGCCGATTTGGTTTATTTCCTGTTACGATATTTTGATTTTCTGTGCCGAATTTTATCCACCTACCTCGCAGCGTTTCGTTTTGAAAGAAAAAATCGATTTCTTGTTTGCTATAGGTGAAGGTTTGAAGTGGCTGGCAGCTAGCCTCGTTAAAATTCCCGCCGATCCTTTACTCTCACATTTTAACGCGTTGACCGGTGACCGACATTAAAAGCTCTCTCACGACGAAGGCATTCTAACACGGAATTCTCTCACGAAAGCTTTTATTCGAATTGCGGCTGTCAACGTGTTAATTGATTTTAATCTTAAAACGCTTTCTTTTAAATTTTTGGCTGTCTTTAATTATTGGTTAAATAAATTCTTTAAACACATTTTCTTAATATTACCCTTTAGTAAAAGCATCAGAATTAGAAAAAAATAAGTTTCTAGTTTTACAATAAAAATTCTCAGATAAAAATTTATTACTAACGAACTGATTATCTCGAGTTTTTACAATGGAATGAAAACTTTTGACTAAAAAGCTTTTTTTCTCTTCACGCAAAAAATTTAATGGAGATTATATTTCTCTGATAGTTTTATGTAAGGCAAATGTGTGTCTGAGATGAATGAAAGTTGTGTCGAATTGTAGCATTTGATCGAATTCCACTTTAGCAATTTTAAATTTGTTGATATCCAATCTTCGTTGTCTTGAAAAAGGTAATTGACCGTTGCGTTGATTGCAATCCTGTACCGAAAGTTATCCGTCTGCAATGTGCCAATATTTCCTTAAAATAATAGCAGATCCTTCAAAATTTGACAAAGGGAACGTCTAGAAACTATTAATAACAAAAATTATTTTGAAATAGAAGAAATTCTTTGATCTATTTGATATATAATTAAGTCTGTGACACAAGAAGTAGGTAACGCAATTGCAAAAGTTTGTTACATGCTATAAAGTTCCCACCCTACATGTATTATGTAAATGTAAGAAATTGCAAAAACGTAACAAGTTCCCATTTATTTACACTCTACACGCACGTATATATTCCATCCTTTGCCGAAATTCAATTTTTGCAAAAATAACAGGATAATTACGAGAAAAGGAAACTTAAGTAGGGAATATTTGCGTCATGTCATGAACTTAAAACCATAATCTTGAAAATAATGTAAACAAACTCCTATTATTCCGATGATATAATTTGTCCCTAATAACGTAATACAAAAGAATTTTAATCACACAAAATAACCAAATTTTTTTCACTTTGGTGCATACTCAACGACCCATAAAGTTTTAACAAATCACGTTGTGGTTACCCATTTTGTCTGGCTCAGTGGGAACCTCTTACTATTATTGAGATTGAAAAGATCCAATTTCAGAGTCGTGCATCTGGAGGTGTTACGTAAATCTGTAGGAAATAACGAAACGATTCTTGCAGCATCTTTAAGTTGATGCTACCATAATTTGCATTCTTTTACTTTACTCTACGGTGATAGGGAAATATAGGTTGTCGTTAGTTCGAATATTAAGTACTTCAGTTTTGAAGTCAATTTTTGAGTATATTTTGGGTATATATTACATATTCTACAGTAAACTACGTTTTAGAAATATGCTAAATACCTGTCAAGTCTCGTGACTACACTATGCTTGTGTTCCACGTATGGTGGTGCACATTAAAGATTTATTTTCCCATATGCACATGGGTTGCACTTCTTGAAATAGAAATAAAACTGAGGCTATCAAGTAATCAGACTAGGAATTTCATTGGAACAATGTCCATTAAAGTAGCGATTAAAGAGCGTTAGACATAAGCAACATTGCGTTGATGTTCCAGTGAATCGATTTTAGAGGTAATCGCCTCGTCGCTAATGAGCTTAGAAGCTTTTTTGGACTTCATCCAACGCGGATAATACAGTGCGTCCTGCCTCTGCTCAAATATGCGAACTAAGTTGAAGCCTGGATCTAATATGAGCCTTGTATATGAGCGCTGGGCCATATGGAGTGAAGTATTTCTTGCATCGACGGAGGAAGCCCAGGCACTTCACCGCATTCTTTGCAATAGCGAAGATGTGACCTGCCCAACTAAGATTGTTGGATACCTGAACCCCTAAAATGTTCTAATTAAGAGAGTTTGAAATGTTCTCCCCATTGACGATGAGAAGAGGAGGAGGAAGTTTGGGTTTTTTTTTAGAGAAATCTGACAGCTTTGAGTTTTAGTTGTATTAAACTCAACCAGATTTGCCCTGCCCCAGACGAGAATTTTAGTAACGTTGTCGTTGAGTGATCCAATCATCATTTTCGCGGGAGTCAGCAACTGATTCGAAGGTGTCCGCGAAGTACTGCCATCTGCAACACTGTGAATTGGATTGGATGTCTCTTGCCTTCAATCTAATTCACAGTGTTGTTAGTGAAGAGAAGAAAAGGATTGGGAGACAATACCGAGCCCTACGGTAAACCGACGTTGATATTATAGACGTTAGAGATAAACACCGTCCAAGGTAACAGGGATGATCAGAAAGGAAATTTACAATCCAAGTAAGAAAAGATTGGTCAAGACCAAAGAATAAATAATAATAAGAAATAACGTACACATCGCGA
>QYTT01084520.1:25594-35847 GCA_006980735.1 Dasypogon diadema
AAAATTTGACAGACAATATGACGGACGTTTTCATTTCAAATTCAAATTACTCAGGGGTTTTTGGGGTCGCTGAATGATCTCCAGTTTCTCTAAACAATTTGAAAATTATTACTCAAGGGGACATCACCAGCTGATGCCTTGAATGAACTTCCTCTTTCATTAGGTGTTACTTTGCCGAACATAATTGTTATAAATGACTAATAAGTTACGACTATATCTCAACTTTCAATGTCAAAGTAAACTCAGAGGTATATCACAGCTCGCTATTCTTATGGGTCCGAGAGTTTATTATGAGTTCAACGTTTACACCTGAGTTCAGTGTTTACACTCATGAGTTCGGACATCATAACACCTAGAGCTTAGATGTAATCCCCGGTTAACATAGATATATTCGTCAACACAAACCGAACACTCGATTTAGAGCTGCGACGAGAAGTTTTACTTGTTACTTATGTAAAATAAAAATTTTTCCAAACACTGAAATTTTTGACTTATACTTGTTTTGTACGCAATGCCAATACTATCTACTTATTACGAAAAAAAATGAATAGCTCTGCAACCTTTTATCGTTTTTTGCTGGAAAAGAAATGAAAGGCGTTATTCTATATACGGCGACTGTCTTATAACAGGTTACATTCCTCTGTAAAGTACTGCCATTATCACACTATAACTAGCTGAGTTTTCAAAATGGAAAAAAATGCGAAATAGGAATAGAATATCTAAATTACGAGAATTATTTTCCCGCCAAATTTTTTCGGATTAATAAAGAACTTATAAATAAATGCACCCTTTTCCGGACTTAATTAGCTTCTGTCCGTATTGAATGCGCTCTTATCCGAAATCAACGTACCCTTTTCAGAATTGAATGCGCTATTGTCCGGATTGAATGCACCCGATCTACACGTAACACATTATTCTATGTTCTTGTTTCAATACCAATATATAAAATATATATCTGTTTCACATTTTGATGCAAATTTCCTAGTCCTGAAAATAACTGAGACTTGGAAGTAAAATTGTGGGCCTGTCATTTTTACGATGATGGCCGTGGAGTAATTTTCAAAGTTTTGCCGCCTGCGATCCGCTAAGATTGAGATATGATATTTAGCACTTATACTATTCTCTGTCCCAGATTTAATATCAGTACAGCACTTATGGGGAGCTAAGTTGCAATATTATATACATTTTACTTAATTTCCATTCTTACCAAATCAAACGCAATTCTCGGTACATATCCCAAGACGTCTTACTTAATAGCTTAAAGTGTGTCACTCGCAGCACCAATATCTTCCCGAGAAAGCAAATTAAAAATAAAACATAAAATATATAATCAGCCTTGGGCTGATTACTGGATTCCCTATATGATATAAATATAATTCATCTCATAAAACTTATCTGTACAAAATTTTAGAGTGATAGGTTGCTTCCTTTTCGAATTATGTCCAATAATCTAGAAATTCAATATTTGGGGCCCGACAAAGGAGTGGGGGACATGGCATATTTTTGTTTTTCTGACTTGGATTCTCATAAAACACATCTATACAAAAGGAGTGGGGGAATATGAATATAAAAGCGAAATGTATTTTCGATATAAATATTTCGGTGGATTTTTTATGGATTGCAAGATATTTCCATAATACTATTTTCACTCTCAGTGGACACACAAAACAAAATATATGCCGCATATATTTTTCTTTCTTAAAATCTATGATATATGATTTCGCAAGATTATGTCCTTATTTTTTGTCCCAAAGGGAGGGCATGTGGTCTGTATTGACTTTTAGTTTGGAATGTTCCCTGTCAAATTTAGTTTGAATTTAAATCTGGTAAGTCATCGCAAAACGTGTAGGGTTTAACGCTCCATGTACAGCACAATTTTGCTCATTTTTGTCACTTTAAGTAGATTTTCCAGCCCTTGAGCCCATCCATAGCAGATACAAAAAAAGGTATGTCCTTTGTTATCATTTTCCTGTAGCTTATCGAAACCGGATGGCCAAGCATATAAACAAAACTATACGAAATTCTTTAGTCATGATAAATTTCTTCATGTGACCAAAAAAGATACTTTCACATTTTTATGGCAAAGTGTTTGTACGCACTACGATAAAATCACTTATAATTGTTTTTTAATGAAATACAAACAGTTTAAGTGAACCTCAAAGTTGATAAAAATTCATTTGTGATAATTTTCAAGGCAAGACGCTGACATTTCTGCCAAGGATAGAAACTGTAAGCAAAACAAATGTTTACTTAAAACGCCTGTCCATAAGCTACATCAAGTTTAAAATGTTTCATGCTAGACTGCTTCATTACATAAATTGCCTCTTTAAATGTAAATAATACTTCCCCAACAGTGATCCCCCTCTCCGTTCTGCTATAAAAGGGAAATACATCGAAAAATTAGTTCCCCAGAATTGCAATTAGATTAACAAAACATAAATTACTCTGCTGCCTCCATCATCAATCATTCTCTGCACCCAAAATATTACCAGGGAATCGTTCCGCTCATGAAATTAGTAAAATGTCAACATTTACAAAAACAAGTGTTAGTTTACTTTCACGCCAGATTTGCAGTAGACGAAAAAACAAATTTACTTGCAAGTCACCGCTAATTAAGTAATCTCATGGATTTCCAAACTGAACATAAAAACAGTTGCCAAAATTTTTTAATGGTATCAATTAAACCCAAGCCGAATGAAGTTAAAAAAAAAATTCACGGCTTCGGTTGTGAAGAAATTCCTTCAGGGGATAGTGAAAGAAATTGCAAAACTACAAGAGCCAGCTAAAAATAAGCCTAGAGCCGTCGTTACTACGTTACTTATGAATGAAAGAAAGAGTGCCGAACTAATTGATTTCGGAACGGTCAACTTATCAGTTCAGTTCAGTTCAGTTCAGATTCCACGTATCTATGTATCCAAGATATTTAAATAGTTATAAAACGATAAGAGAGTCCGCAGTCCGAATGGGCAACTTGCCTGACCTTTGCGGTGGCGAAAGGAAAATTTGCGTCATTACATCACACGAAAACTTTAATACGAACCGGTTGCTATGATTGACGGAATATAATATGTACTGACACCATCCATAGGCTCCGGTTTCGCGGTAATTATTTCATGTTTGAACTTAAACTGGAGCAGTTTTTGCTACTGCCTCTGCTGTCTAGCTTTTCAGCAAACTAAAATCGAGTGAGTGAATATATATATGCAATAGCACTTGATAAAGACGTTGCGAAACTCTCAGTTATACATATTAAGTGATTTTGGCACAAGTTTCTTACCTGACATGCAATCAATATTAAAATTGAGAAGAGTTTAAGGACACAGTAAATAAAAATTGTGCGGTGTACTAGTAAAACTTGCTGCAAAGTTGTCGAGAAGTATGTAGAACTTGTGCCAAGTGATAAGTACAACAGTTGTGAATTTAAATTTATCGTGTCTGGGATTATAAAATGACTAAAATTACGATTAAAATATAGGAAAACAAAGTAGTAGAATGATTACGTTAAGTGTTTTAGGAATGACAATTGCGCGACACAGAGACACGTTCTGATCGAGTATAATAAGAAATCTAATAATCTAAATTCAAACTTCCTATTCACTTTTATACCAAACCAAAGTGCACTTATAAAATTTGTATCTATGTAGTGGTATGCACCAATGCGAAATCGAGTGCGCTCAGTGCCTCACTTTAGCGTGAATTCCTTTGGGCGCCAGTAGTGAAGGGAAGTCATTACCCAACTGATTCCGTAAGTAATCCTTAGTAAGCAGAACTAGTTCTGACTTATATTACCACCTGTGTAAAAAATGCATTACATGGAGATGTCATATGTGGTAGTGGTAGTTAATTGCCTCTATTTTCCATTACAACTTATCTCATTAACAATTACTGAACCAACAAGCACTTCTAGGTTGCATTAATGTCTGAGCTGAGAAGTAACAAGCACTTCTAGGTTGCATTAATGTCTGAGCTGTGCTGTGTGCATCAAATGGTTGTCCCCGTAAAAAAGAAAAATAAGATTGTGTAGGCCGATAAAATCCCTTCTGACTTCGTTGCTCTAGACGTAGATTAAATGGCACAAAGAATAGTCAGTACAATAGCCACGCTACGCCACGATATGAATTAGAACTTTTCTAATTAAATCCCGTAAAATCATTGTGGGTTTTTACTACAAATAGGGTTGAGGGAATGATACTTTCAAAACTATATAAGTGACATTTGTGAATATTTTTTACATCTAAAGCGCATTATTTTAGTATATTTTTTACACTTTGTAACTTACTTTCGGATAATGCACTACATCCTGCCGCTGCCCGAATGTACGAATTAGATTCAAATCCGGGTCTGATATGAGCCTTGTAGATGAGCGCTAGATTTTTTGCTAGTATTTCTTACACCGCTACATGAAGCCTATGCATTAGCAAAGATGTGACCTGTCCAACTAACATTGTTCGATATCCAAACTCCTTTTCAAAAGAAATGATATTTCAAATAAAGATTGAAGTCTCATGTAATACATTTTCTCTACCTTAAAGTGCTGCTTCATTAAATAAAATACTAAATAAGTAAAGGTAGTGTACTATAAAAAAAATAATACGAGAGCAAGCCAAAAGCTCCCATTCTACAATCTGTAATGAAAGAAATGCACTTTGAGAAAGTAACAACAGAGAATACTATTATATTGTCATCAATTCATCTATACTTGCTTGACAGTTTTCACTTTTTCGATTGAAATTTTACTAAATAGAAAACTGGTGATACTCATCAATTTCCCAGCTTGTCGAATATTATGAAGGAAGCCTCTGGTTTTACGAGCATTAGCTTTTTTTGTTGTACAGTATCTTTTCACATTTCAGAATTCATTTCTATAGAAAACCATTTTTCATCTCCGGTAATTCAGATATATGTATAGAAAAGGTTTTTTTTTTGTCAGAGGAAATGTGAAATACAAAACGAAACTCTGTCGTTTAAATTTTTCTACACAGTCCGTGAGATAGCTACGTAATATACTTGTATACAAAACAAAGATGTCTTATCTGTTATAATGCAATTGTTTAATAAACTTCAAGCTGCCAGTTAGCTTGATGGTCTCCCAGCCTCGGCTCATATTCCCTAAATTAAAGTCGTCAGTATGAATCTTGCTAAACTAATTTCTTGATATGTATATGTACTTTCACTATGTCTTCATGAATTTAAAATATATATATAAATAATATCTCAAACTTGAAAATTAAGATTGTTAATTATTTATACACAATTTTCTATAGGTGCATCTAAATTGGCGAAAAAGTTTTACATGTATTTTACAAAAGTTTACAAATATAAAAAAAATGCAGTTGCCATGTGTCTAGACTAGCCACCCCAGGATTTTCTTCTTAGTTACCCCATCATCTTCTTCTGCTTTGTGCTAGAAATCCTTATCCTTTTGCTTCTTTTACGATCCTTTTGCTCCACTGTGTCTTTTACGATTGTGCCTGCGTTAACTGTGTTTTTGCTCTTTTTACAAACTATGCCTTATCAACTGAACAAGAAGAAGATACTGGCGCAAACAAATTAGACATATTCCATCGAAATGTATAAAACACAATTAACCCTTCGTGGTTACACTTGAGGAGAATATTGAATTGGTCACTGCCTAAACAATTTCTTCCATTGGGTAAAAAAAAAATAGTGTCTAAACATTCAAAATACTATTCTCGTCTCTTTTTTTACATTTTAATTTTAATATCCTCGAAAAGATCGAAAGGATGAAAGTCCGTGAAAAACGATTTTTTTTTTACTTAAAAATCATAACATTTGAAATTTGTAACATTTTTTTTTACAAAATTTTAAGGGTTTCCAAATTTGCAGCTAACCTTCAAATCTGCAGGTCGTCCTACTATCCGCATTCTGTGGGCGCACCATTTAGTTTTAATTACTTTATTTGACCTTAGACCGCTTTAGACCATGAGTGAATCACATACTCGAACGTAAAACTTTAGGTTCTCTCAATTTTCGGTGTATCGGTGGATATTAAATTCCAAGTTCCTCAGCCTATAGCAGTTGAATTAGCAGTAGTGTGGGAAACGGTGGATGGAAAAAATAACTATTAAACTCAATTAGAGCTATTGGAGCTATTTAGAATCAATTAACTTTTATGAGATCTTAGAACTGGAAAGATTCCTGTAAATACATGCCCACTACTGTTTTCAGGTCGTTTTTTTCATTACGAGTTAAACAAGTTTGATTTATGCAAAATTAAATACTACTTTATTAATTTGACAAGCTGTTGAAAATGTAATTTCTCGTATTAAATCAATGACATACACCAAAGCATAAAAATCACGGCACTGATGAATGCCTCTAGGTACATAGTAAAATTCAAGTCATCATATCTAAAAAGAAATCAGAAAGCACTTGTTCTGCTTCATGAAAAAATATTTTATTATTGAAGGAATTATAAAAACTTTCCTAACGCATTTCAATCTATTAGACCATCATCAGAGAGTCAAGTCATCTAGATTCAGATGCCAAGAGATGATATTTATTACAAATTTAGTAATACTTTAGGGAAATCATCAGCAGCAAATGTTTCAAAAGGGATGACGCAATTCAAGAGAATTAAGTAAAGGCAACGAAACCATCGAGATACCCCTCTTTACACTACTGTTGGATGATATTTTTATTTTTTTTCAAAGGATGGTACATTTTGAAGCATTTATTTTATCCATTCTACGATATTGACACGAAAAAAGCCAGCGAGTGGGACTGGAATCGAACCAGCGGCCTCTCAATTTCCTGGTCGGGTGCTCTAAACACTGAGCTGCCCAAACGGCTGCCTTTTCTCGTGCCAATCATATTTTTATATTTTTTTAATATCATTTCTGTATTTTATGATATTCTTCTTATGGGCTGACATATATTGTATATAGTTGCCTAAATGATTTTTCTTTTTTTTAGATTTCCGTCTTTTAAGGTAGATGGGAAAGAGAACAGAAACAAAAAGCACTAGTTTTTGGATAGAATTATGGGAGCAATCTGCTATCTTATAATTCACATAAAATTCAAAAGTATTACATTTGCTTGAAAGTAAATACAGCACAATCAAAGGTCATAGTTTGAATTAGGTCCTCAGAAATAACTGTGTACACGAAAAATCAATTTAATTCAACCACGTGAAAGCATTTAAAATTGCTTAGATTAATAGATAGTACATAGTTTAATTATTAGAAAATTGTTTAAGTGCAAGGTCGATTTTTAAAAGGTTTTTCGTGAGAAACACTCTCAGATTTTCATGTTCACTGTGTGAAATAATTAAGCATCGGAATACAATTCGGAAATTGCATTTTCCTGTCATTTTAAAATTACCCTTGACTTGCTTGCAGATGTCGTGCATCATTCTAAACTAAAAAATTAATTCAAATTAGTACATAATTTGAATTGAAGCAAGGTTACGCTTTCCTGGTCTAAATAATTCATACTTAAGAGTCGGAAATATTATTATATTACCTAACAGCCGAGAGGTTCAACAGAACTGTGAGATTTTCAGTTCTGATAACGCGAATGCTTAACTGAATGAACGTAACCTTGTTCGTTAACCTAGAAAACTAAGCACACATCACAAAATTGTATATTGTTAGAAATTTTTATAATATGTGCTTTCTTGCGATTTGATATCTTGATGAAACACAACTATAGCATGAATATGAGCCACAAAATGTTAATTTATTCTTTTTTGGATTGTTGTGTAAAATTTTCCAGTAATTTGGTTTTTAATGAGCTTTTCTTGTAGTCTTCATACTAAAATAAATTGAATTGAAATTGAATTATATTTGGAACATAGACGACATATAACAAAAAACTTGAAAAAGCTAAAGGAAGTTATATTTAGCTTTCATCACAATAATAGTATTGGACCCCATATTAAAAAATTCCGACACTCTAGATTTCCAATGCGAATCGACCTCCTGATTGATTGAATTGTAGTAAATATATCCATTATTAATATTATGATTTTATCTAACTAGCATATTTTATTTCTAAACAAATTTTCAATGTAAAATTCATAGAATATGTAATAACTACATACATTTAATTTATGTACATACTGAATACTATCATTGTCGATTTCAAATTAAAAAAAATAATGATAATTTATAAATATAATAATTTAAAAAAAATGATGAAAATATTTTGCCAAATTTATAAAATTTATTTTTCTTGTTTTTCAGGTAAGCATTTCAATTGTAGTTCTGTCCTATTTGGAAGAAAGGTAATATTTTCGTTTAACCCTAATTAATTTTACCATATATATTATATAATAATATTATTTCTTCTTTGGTTCTATTTAAACTGGTAGTACTGCTGTCAGAATTTCTGGGCACACCCTTATTAAAATTGATTTATTTTATTTTATTTTATATATATATAAATATATATATATATATAATATATATAAAATAAAATAAATCTATATATATATATATTTTTTTTAATAAATTATATATTTTTAAATAAATGAACTTCTTGAGCTTAAGTACCATAAATAATACCTGGGAAAAATTAGATACAAACTGGATACGAAGTAGTCAGGTTCAAGTTATTCGCCAAAGTTACTCTGGCTACCAATGTTGCCCACTTTACGATAGTTTTTTTGTGTTAAAGTGTTGGAAACCAGCGCTGTATTCTGCCAAGTGGTCTGGTAGATAAGAAAATTCAGTTTCTATTTTGGTCTTGGTATTAGACCCACACTGGTTCCATCATTACACTAAATTTTGTGTCTCATCAAAGTAACTACAGTTCTCAAAATTAAAATTGAGGAAAGAGTTGTTGGTATTATATTACTGATACGTGCAGTAAAATAACCTCAAATCATAGACATATAATAAAAACTCTTGTGGCAGCTTTTTTCAACTTAACAAAGAGATTAAAGAGCGTGGAAAAGTAATGTGCCCTTATGAATGTTTATTAAATGTTGATTACATTTGAAATTCTATTCACGTTATCATAATAAAACTTTCCATTATGCTTAAATATGAGAAAAGACTTTCACTACGTCGTCGTACGCATAAATCAGTTATTCATTGGAACGCACGATTTATACAATTTTAAATCAATTTACTTAATCATAAAACTCTTTCATATCCAGGGTTTGCAAAAATTTACTCATGTCAGTTTGACCCCACTTGATGATACAGTCTGGCCCATTCTTTTTTGAGTACTATTTTGTTATGGAAACTGAATGGCCACCTGACATTGTCCAGAAACGATTATTTTCTTCACACGCCCAAATGTGCCATGAGAAAACACAGAGACATTTGACCTAAGCATTGAGGCCACCAATATTGTGAGAATTGGTCTATGGACCATAACCAAAGTAAGTCGTTAGCTTAATAACGATATCACCGCGATAGTTGATTGATTTTGGGATGCAGGGAATTCCATTGAGAAAAGTCGACCAAGCTGAAAAGCTTTTGTAATGGTATTTAATTGATACCGCTTTTCTATGGGAAAACTGCTATCTCTTTACTGTGATTCATTTCAGTAAAGTATAAATTTGCTGATTTCACAGTCTCAGTCGATGTAGATATCCATGGGTCTCATGGCAGAACTGTTCTGGTTAATGAGCCAATTGCGAAAATTCTTACGGAGGTTGATTTGAATGGAACATGGCATAGTCGGTGTAATGCAATAAATTTAATCCATGAAATGAGGAGGAGTAGGACACGTCAATAAATTTCCACATTGAAATGCTCCATTCACGTAACATTGATCGCAATCACGCGCTGATTGATTGGAAAATTCTAGGGCAGGCATGTTTGCGGTTTTTCACTTTTACAGTGTTCTATAGGAGCCATTACTGTAACCGATGTAGGTGGCAATCAAACCGTTTAAAATTATTGCTGGCATACTTCATTTTACGGTTTTACAGAAAGAACAAGAAATTATCTGGAAGTTTCAAGAGGCTTTTTAACAGCTTTTTTACTTGATTATCTACTTTTATATATATTTGAAGAAGCACTAAGTAATGAAAAAAAAACAAATTTTGAAAAAATACTACATTAACCTTTAACTGGAGCGGTCAAAATTAGGAACCTATAGTCGCGACCTAATCGTCCCAAAGAACAAATTTGGCTGTAGATTAAAAGCAACATAAAAAATGAATCACATTTATCTCGCAAACAGTCACAGCTAGATAGATACCGCGGTTTACAGACTACAAGATTAGCTGGGCTTTATTTTGACATATGAATCGTGACGTCACTCTGGATAAATTG